>JAHREE010122188.1:0-31036 GCA_033628505.1 Tringa tobata | reverse complement strand
TTGTGTGGCAGAGGTGAGTGCTCAGAGTATGGAGCGATCCTGGGGCACGTGCTGCCTGTTGTCTCGTGCCTGTGTTTGCAAGAGAAGGTATTTGAGGGTTAATTTGAAATTATTCCTGCCTTGCCTGACCCCACACCTAACCCAGTCCTCTTTCTGTTGTTTTTGCCTGACAGTTAAAGCAGTTCTAATTCTGTAATCCCCATCCTCGTTGCTTCAAACCAAAACGTATCTTGCAGAGCGGCCCCCTCAAGCAGCTAGTCAGCGTTACCTGCCGTACCCTCTTTCTAACGTGTGGCAGATGCATGAGAAGATAAAACTCCTCAGTCATTCCTGGAATGACATTTTGGCACCACCTCGGGGTTCCCTGGGACAGGGGCTCGGGCTCTCCTCCCCGGCAGCAGCCGTTTGCAGGGGAGATGCTTCCTGGGGGAAGAGTCAGACCTGGCCTTAATAAGGCAGGGATTCACCTGGGTATATAGTGCAAATTCCTAAGTGTGCTCGTGGGGTGTGAATTATGTATGAGCCTCGCTCCATCCGTGAGGAGACAGGCTCAGGTACTTGTGTGCTCTCAGGCAGAGCTGGGGATCCGCATGGACCACATCCTGTACTTTTTATTCCAGCACATTCTAACCCCCAACAAAGAGGCCATACCAGGAGCAAATACTTAAAAGTGTGACCCCGCTCCGTGTCTATACTGACACAATTTCTCTCTGCATGCCCTGGGTTCCTGGCACTGCGGGAATTTCTCGTGGCTGCGCTGGCGGCTGCCCCTCTCCCTCCTGGATTTCCATGGGCTCAAACCGGGAATTCTTCACCTGCTTGCTGAGTTCATGGGCTTTATTTTCCTGTTGTCTGCCCTGTGCCGGAGATGCTGACAGATTGTGTGCATAAAAGGCCAGACACATCCAGAGCTTTCAGTCGTTTAGAGTATTGTGTTTATTCACAGTTAAAACCAGGTGTGGCACCTGAAAATGAGCCACAGCAGAGGAAGGTCTTTAACAGCGACAGTGTGGCCACAGGGTTTCAGAGCCCCAGAACTCATTAATTTCTTGAACAGAGACCCCACACGCAGACCCTCTGTCAGCGTCCAGGGAAACGCTGCATGGAAACGTCTGGCTGTGGAAATGGGATTTAATCACTTGTGCTCACCCCACACGTGGGAGCTGCTGATGTGTCCCAGCAGAGCGGTGCTTCCCGGGGTGCGTGGCTGGATTTAAATAGCCTCATGAGTCAAGTGCGGAGATTAAGTCAATTGGAAATGGAATAGGAGAGTCCTCGGTGAAGAATGAGTCACCAGCAATTCCATCCCCCGTGGAAGGTGGTGGGCTCTACCTGATGAACAAGGCTTGTCCGGGCACAGCTCCCGCAGAGGTGGCCCCAGCATCGTCAGACAAACCCCTCTGGTGCCGGTAATCAACGTGCCATCTTTGCCTTCCTTCACATGCATCCCTCAGCCCGGAGCAGACGTAAAGACGTTCGGTCAGCTGGGATTTGCTTTCATCTCTGAGTGAACGAAGAGCCCTGATTTCTGATAATCTTGTAAGAGAGATTTACTGGTCAGCGCCTCGCAGCTCTGTGGCCTTCATTTGTGAAACGCTTCTGCGAGATTCCCTCTCTCCTGGGGAAGTGCTGGTTTCTCCATCCTCGGCAGCCTTTACACCAAGATGGGATATTTTCCTAAGCAGAATGAGGCAGAAAACACTCTGGGTGAAGCACCACTGGGTGCCGTGGAGGAAGACAGGTCGTGTGCCGGGGGCTGTATCCTCTGTCCCGGGGGCTGTATCCTCTGTCCCAGGGGCTGTATCCTCTGTCCTGGGGGCTGTATCCTCTACCACAGGTTGGTCTCTCACACAACGCTTTCCGAACACTTTCAGCTGCTCTCGACACGCTCCAGGCACTTGGTTTTCTGCTCGCAAGTGTGAAGTGGTGGGATTTGCAGGAGCAGCTCACGGATGCGCAGACACTCGTACATCCAAGGCGGGGGGACAGAGCAGGACGTGGAGTCTGCAGGTGACAAGGTGGTAAAAAATCCTAACTGACACGCAGTCATAATGAGCAATAAAAACAAGCCTGCTCCTCTCCAAAACCCTCTTAAATTATACATGCGTCTAAGGCAGCAGTGATTTTAAGGCTTTAATTATTTAGTGGATATTAGTGGTAGGGCTGTTGCAGCACAGACTGCTCACGCCACCGGATGCCCGGGGCCCCGCTCCCCCCTGGGGTCAGGACTTCTGCCCCCTCCCAGGCTTTGGCTGTCCTCACTGTCCCCAGGACCCCCCCACCACAGCATCTCAGTGCCCAGGAGGATGGGGTTTGATGCAGGGTTTGGGCATTACCTGGCAGTTACATACATTCAATTTCCCTTCACTTCACTCTCCAGCCAGAGCGATATTTCACACTGAACATGTGGAGCTGTGCCCACGCCGCCCTGAGACACACAAAATGTGTCATTCCAGGTTATGCCATAAAAAAACATGTTCTGCCGCTCACTTAAAGGTCAACCAGAGTAAGACAGCGTTTCTATTTTATTTTTGCATGCAGGATTCAAAAGCCTTGTGCTCTTACAATGCTTTTATGGTTCCATGAGATAAGATATTTTTTTTAAAAGGGTTCCAGTGAGGAAACACCAGTTAAATGGGAGGGAGAAACGTGCCAGAAGCTCTGGAACTTATCCCAGGCTCTCTGGGGCTTTCCTGCTCTCAGTGTTAAACACTCCATCCATCTGATTTGCATTCTCAGTTCTATCTAGTTCAAAGTTTCCTGCTGCTCAGCAAAAGGAGAAGCACCCGCAGGGAGCTCCCATCGCTCTCCCTGCTCCAGCTCCCCTGGCTCTTCCCAGCAGTGGGACATGAAAGCCCGACGTGGCAGGGACCCCCCCCAGCATGGGGCTGTTCATCACTTCTGCAATGCAGAGACAGCAGAGTCTCTTGCTGACATCCTGGAGTCACCGTATCTGACGCAGGGGGATTCTTTCGTGTCCCTTTCCAGCCCCCCAGACTCCTGAGCTCCCTGGGATGTCGGGGTCCGTGGTGCTCTGTCTGGTGTGGTCCCTGCGGCCGAGGGGCAGGCGAGCGGTGAATCCCTTTGGTGTGTGGGCACCTGAGATGCTTTGCACCAGGCAGGGTGGCTCTCGCCCTGCTCCCCAGCTCTCCTGCTCCAAGGCAGCGTTGCTGGGGGATGTCACTGAGGGAGGGGACACACGGTGCCTGGAGGGGTCTGTGCAGCAGAGCTGCAGGGCTGGCGTGTCCCCGGGGGGGCTGGTGCCTCTGTGGTGCTTCGGTTTGTCTTTGGGCTGCTCACGGTTTGGATCCCAGAGCAGGAGCAGGCGGGTGAGCTGGGACCAGCCTGGCTGCGGGCGATGGTGCTCCGGGCAGAGGCAGCCACCCCCGGCACGGCAGTTTGCTGCCTGACCCCGCTGTCAGCTCTGGCTGGCTCAAAGGAAAGCTGTTCGCTTTTGAAGGAAAACAAAGGCTTTCTGAACCTTTCTCTTCTGAGGCTCGAAGCCACCCTCCCTGCTCCCTGCACAAGGGCAGACCCGCACCCCTGGCACGGCTGGGCTAATTGCAGCCCCGGGCTGTGTCCCGCAGGGCTGGAGCACAAAGAGAGAGCATCTCTGCTTCTGCCGTAGGTCTGAGGGCATCTCTGGTTCTGCCATGGGTTTTGCAGCATCTCTGGTCGGCTGTGGGTTTGAGAGCGTCTCTCCTTGGCTGTGGGTTTTGCCTTCCCCGGGTGGCTTGCCCAGAGGGCTGGGGGCAAGGTGTGAGCTGGAGGTGGATCGTGTCCGTCTGTCCTGGTGGGATCGCCTTCCTTGTGTCTGCTGGGATGGCCGGGGTCCTTGGTGTGACTGACAGGGACACGGGGGGTGACACAGGCTGGAAGCGGTGGGTCTGGCACCGCGCTGCTGCCGTGCTCAGCCACAGGCAGAGGAGAGGCAAATTCCTCTTTATCTCTGTGCTGCACCTTTTTGAGGAAATTAAAAGGGCTTTGGCGTGTTAGTGAACTCTTATTGCACGGCTGTAATGAGCGATTTCTCAGTTCTGCCTGGCTCTCCCTCGGCTGAACCTTTTTAAATTAGCTGAAAATGAGAAGCTGGAGAGCAGAAATGAGTGGGAGCAGAGGGGTCGTCTGGCCCTTCCTCCCGGGAAGAGCTCTGCTAATGAAGCTTTGTGGGGAGGCTTTCATAAAAAAGCAGCCAAAACCATAAATATGCAAGTGCTGAACACGGAGGGGACAAAACCCCCGGTTGCGGGGGGCAGGGGGGCTGCGTTGGAGTGTGTGGGGTGGGCGAGTGGCTCCTCATGGTCCTGGACCAGAGCGTGGTGGGAGCGTGGGCTTGTGGTCAGCCAAAGCCACGGACCTCTGCTTATCCCGCACATTATTTGAGAAATCCCATTAACCCTGAAAACAGGACAAAACAGTCACATTTGTTCTGTATTGAGTTGCTTTCCTTCTCACTTCCACCAATCCTACTGTTTCTGCATACAAAAGGAATGGAAATGATCATTAAAGCTGAATTATGATGGCATTTAAAAGGGAAGATAAAATTTATAGCTAGAGATGCTATTACAAAATACTTCCAGGATAGGTAATTATTATGGGCGGAAATGGAAGTTATGGTTCATTAAAAGAAAATGACCATGAAATAACAATAAATAAAGCCAGATTAAAGCTGTGGTAATTGCATGGCCCCTCCTGCCCATGTACCAGCGGGTGCAGGGCACAGGAGTGTGCGGGTCCCTGATGGAGGGGGCTGTGAGGGCTGAGCTGTGTTGTCACTGCCCGTGTCCACTTTAGGACGTGGCCTTTCTGCGGGGCAGCGAGTGTCTCTGCCCTGTCCCCGGGCTGGTGGCATCGCTGGAGAGCGGGTCCTGGGGCCACTCCTTCCATCTCCTGGCTGGTGCTCACAGATGGTGGGAATAGGAGAGGGACAAGGGCTGTTGTGCCCGGAGGCTGGCACGGCAGTGCCCGGCTGGCACAGGAACTTGGATCAGTGTTTCCCAGCAGGGATGTGTATGAAAATGCTGCTGCAAGGCAGAGGGATTCCCCCGCGCCGGGGGAGAGATCTCATTTCTCTGAGCTTTCATTTGAGGAGGTGAAGTGGCTGCTTTCCAAAAGCTGCTGAAAGGCAGGTGGTGTTTGCTGGGGGAGCTTCCTGGGATGCTGGGGGGAGAGCCCCAGATGCAGAGCTGGGCAGGGGACACCAGCACAATCCTGCAGCATGAGTTCCCTTGCAGGACTGCGGGTGAAAGGGGGGACCCTCAGCAGGACCCTCCTGGGAGCTGGAAGCAGAGCTGGGAGCTGAGGCTGGATGGGGGGATGGCACAGGCAGGTCCCCAACTGCGGGTCAGTGACAGCCAGAGCCACCCTTGCGAGGAAAGGGCTGAGCGTGGGCTTGTGCTCACAACCCCTGCTCCCCGCAGCATCCCCTGCACGTCCTGCCTCCACCCTTTTCCCAGCCCTTCCTCTGGTGGCTACCGATGCCTCCCGTGGGGCTCCTGCCCTCATCCGGGGTGTGGAAGGGGCCGAGCGTGGGCTCCCGAGCGGAGGACAGGGAGCAGCCGGGTGTGACGGCGCGGTGCCTGCTCGTCTGCACGCGTTCGGGATGTCACACCGCAGAGACACGGCTCCCCATCCTCCCGCAGCCCGGCCCCGCTCGCTGCAGGAGTGAGAGGCTGTTCCCGGTGACCCAGGGGACTCCCGTGTGGCTCCGCGGTCCCTCCTCCCGAGCTCATTAAACGGGACCCGCGGGGATCACCCGCTCGCAGGTCATGGGAATGAAGTCTATCCAGCCCCGTTTGGCTAATTTGTATTGTGCTTGTGTGGGCCATTACCCAGCGAAAGCCATTGATTTGCGATGCTAACTAGCTTCTAAACCCGGATCCCAGAGGTGATAAGCCAGCACATTCATTTTCTCTCTTCCTTAATATTTTAATGGCACTGGGAGGGGGAGCAGCAGAGCAGCCCGGGTTTCTGACGAGCAGCGTGACATTTCTGTGTCACCGCAGGGCGCAGACGCCATCCCTCCCCCAGCCGGAGGACGGTGTGTGATGGTGAGAGGGGGGCGTTGGAGCTGGTGGTACTCTCTGAAGCCAAAGGTGGCACGATGCACCATCCCCTCCGGGAGCACAGCTCTTGTTATCAGCTGCAATTAACTAATGTGCTTGTTCATTTCACTACAGCTCTTGGCTTGGCCGTGGCAAGAGGCCATTAATTTTGCTGGGCAGGACGGGTGTGAGGGCCATTAGGAGTGAGAGCTCGGATGCAGGAGGGCACACACCGGCAGCGCTGCCGGGGGGCAGGAGGTGGCCGGGGGGCTCCGGGGCGCAGCCCTGGGTGACGGTGGCTGTTTCTCCTCCCGCAGTGCACGTCGAGCCCGGCACGTGCGAGGTCATTGCAGCTCACAGGTGCTGCAATAAGAACAAGATCGAGGAGCGCTCCCAGACGGTGAAATGCTCCTGCTTCCCGGGGCAGGTGGCGGGGACGACGCGGGCGGCTCCCTCCTGCGTGGATGGTGAGTACCCCGTGGCCACAAGCCAGGTCCCGTGCAACCCCCAACCACGTCTTCCCCCTCGGCCCGGCTGGTGCAGGGTCTCTGTGTCCTCGGGGTTAACAGAGGGACCTGCCCAGGGGCTCCTGCAGTGGGGCAGAGGGAGCATTCGAGGACACCCCATTGGTGTGGCTGTGTCACCCCACTCTGTGCAGCCCCAGACCATGTCCCGTGGTGGGTTATGGTGCTCCAGCGGTTCAAGCTCCTCCAGCTCATGGCTGCGCCAGGGCCGGGCACCACAGCATCGATCCCTGCACGTCTGCTCCCCGCGCTGCCGGAGCCAGAGGCAGGGACATGACTCCAGCCGTCCATCACCTGCACGGAGCACTAAGCAAAGCTCCAGCAATGTATATTTTATTGAATGGCATCATGTGGCATCACCGAAGAGCCGTCAGGGGCGGCTGCCAGCGTGGTACCGATTCACGTCACAGCCGTTGTCCTGTGAGCACACTTATGTGCACCACCAAGAAGTCCAGGATGGATTGTCAGGGGAGGCTTTTGTTGTCCCAAACAGCACGTGTGTCTTTCCCAAAGACAGGGGAGCCCGCTCTGGGTACCCAGGTTGGAGGCGTCAATTAGAGCAGTGGTAGATGGTCCCTTTGCCTCCGTAAGAGGAGCCTGCAGTAGGTTGGAGATCAACGCTGGTCCCCGTGCCCTCATTGGCAGTGAGGACAGGGCTGTCCTTAGTTTTTTCCCCTGGGGCAGGGAGAGAAAGCAGGTGCTGTGGGAGCAGGTGAAGCAGTTGGGACAGATGAGGATGGGCAGGTGACGAGCGGTTCCTCAGTGGGGTCGCAGAGAGGGGCTGTCCCCCGTGCACCGACAGCCCGGAGCAGCCCCCCCGGCCACTGCCCTGCCGGGTCCTTGTGCCCCCGAGCCGCAGCCCGGCTGCTGACACCCCGCTCTCCCCCAGCCTCCATCGTGCTGCAGAAGTGGTGGTGCCAGATGGAGCCCTGCCTCGCCGGGGAGGAGTGCAAGGTGCTGCCCGACCTCTCGGGCTGGAGCTGCAGCAGCGGCAACAAAGTGAAGACAACCAAGGTATGTCCCCTGGCAGGGGGCTGGGGGGGGAACCTGGCTGGCCTGTCCCCAGCCTGGGGCAAGCAAAGCCCAGGAAAGCCTCCCCGGAAGGTTTTCAGGGGAAGGGGACCCTTGGCATCTTCAGGGCACGTGCCATTTGTTACGGATGCACCGAAGCAGAGCAGAGGGACCGGGCTGGGCTGTTGTCACTGGTGCTGGAGGGGCCAGTGGGGGTGGCACAGACCCCATGTGGATCCCACGGCTTTGCTGACCAATAGCTCCCGTGGCGAGGAGGGCGTTGCGTGGCCCAGCCCATGAGCAGACGTGCTGGGGCCGTTCCCGTACCAGCCCAGGGCTGCTGGCCCCTCCTGGCTGCTCCCCAGCATCTCCTGGTCCCAGCCAAGCGACACAGCCCTGAACCCATCACCGCTCCCCCATCTGAGGCAATCATCTGTGGCAGAGTGCTACATGATTATTATTTTCATGGCTTGCTGAATGCCCCAAAGAACAAGGTATAATTAAAATTTTATCAAACTCATTAGTAATTACATATATGCCATGGTTAATCAGTTGCATAATTTTGTAATCATTGTTCATACCGTTGAGCGTAATTATTCCTTATGCTTTAGTTTTTCTCACCCCACATCCTCTGGCATAAAATTATTGTATGAAGTGATGTTGGGATTTTTTTCATTATTGCTATTATTTTTGTGCACTGAAAGCACTTTCATGCTCAAGTATTTTTGTGGATGTCCAAGAAGATTCCTCTGGCCCTTGGGCGTCCACCAGCAACCAGTAACTGCAGCACTGGCTTCAGCTCATTGTCTTTTTCCCATCTGAGTATTGTTTGTTTGGTTTTCCCCCTGCTGCTCACGTAGCCCAAAGCCCCTGCTCTGGTGTTGCTGTCCTGGGCTCTCGCTGGAGACCATCCCCATCCACAGGACCCCAGGGCTTCTCCTCTCCTCCCTTGTCCAGCAGCCCCCAACTCCATGGCACCCTTTTGGGTCCCTCGCCCTGCCCCAGGGAGGCCGCGGTTTGGAAATGCAGACCTATGTTTTCAAAAGGCTTTTGGGTGCCCCGTTAGGATTTGCCCCTCCACAGACAGACCCCACAGAGGAGGCCGTAGCCCAAGCATGGGGTTCGCAAACCATCACCAGGTGAAATTTGGAATGACCACCCCATTAAATGCAAAGAACAAACCATGTTTGCATCTCCTGGGGCTGTTCGCTGGCAGTTCGCAGTCAGGGGAACTGGTGAACGTGTTGGGTAACTCTCTGCTGTGAGCAGCTCCACATTGCCGTGACCAGGCTCCTGCCCACTCCTCTCCTCTGCCCGCAGGTCACACGATAGCCGCCCTCTGGCTCGGTGGCAACTGACTGGCCTCGCCGCGGGCCCCAGAGCTCTGCGGGGCCGGGAGCAGTGGGATGTGGCACAGCCCTGCCGTGCCTGCGCAGGAGGGATGCTCCAGGGCTGCCATCCCACATCCCGTGACTGCTGGTGGGACCCCGCCAGGTACCGGATCGGAGCATCCGCTGAGCCCCCGCTTCCCTGAGGCTGCAAGAATGGGACCCCGGCACTGCTGTGAGACTCCTGTCACTCCACGGTCCCCTCCTCCCCGGTGGACGCACTCACTGTCCGAGAAATGGGCTCATTTTCCCATCCTCTTAAATAAAACGCTCCAGTCCTGTAAGAGCTGTTGACAATACAGAGACAGACAGACAGCAGTCCCCCAAAATGGGCTTTATTCGGAAATAGCTGAAATCATCGCTGTGAGTTGCCTTTCTCCATCTCCCAGGACGTTGAATCAGGGTTACCATCAGGAACTGGGGGGTCAGTGGCTGTGTGAAGCCCTGTTTGGCTCATGGTCCCTGGCCCGGTGGGTTCCCAGGAGCAGGCGCTGAGCTCCGAGCCTGACCTTGTGTCACCCGGGGGCCGGGGGGCTGCTCCGACCTCGGGAGGGATGTTCTTTCCCTGCCCCGGGACCTGGCTGCTGTGACCACGTGTGGCAGATGCGGCGACGTGGCCGGGGGTGTCCAGCACCCTGTCAGCCCCCAGAGATGGTGGAACGTCTCTATGGAGCATGCTGCTGGTTTCTCCTTCCTTGGAAATTGCATTAATCAGGCTGCGAGTTTAATATCTGTTCTCTGCCGTGCAAGTCCCAGGCACCAAGTTACTGCTTGTGTTTGCAACCCAATTTCAGGAGGCCTCTTCTCTCTGTGGGCTGATGTGCCCAACGCCCTGTGGATGCCCAGCCAGAGACCCAGACCCAGCCAGGCTCCATTGCTTTAAGTAAAAATAAAGGAAAATGTACCATATTCTGGCCTCGGACTCATGACCTTCTCCAGGACGCACCGTTTCCCCTGGTGGGGCAGCTGGAGGGGGAGAGGAGGGGAGCCCCATGCTCCCGATGCCGGTGGGGCTGGGGACCCCGGAGGCTGCACTCGGCCGGAGCAGGAGCATCGTGGGGGGGAACGGGGCCGACCCCTCCCGGTACCCCCACCCCACACGGGGGGTCATGGCAGCTCAGGAGGGGCCGGCGTGGGCCCGGGGGTTCTGGTGTGCGGCCCCCTGCCCTCCTGCTCCCACTGCCACCGGGGGGGCTCGTTGTTAAGGCGTTTTTGTAACGAAGTACGTAATACCCGCTCCAGATGTGATGTAAATACCGACTGTGAAATAATAAATTCATTTTAATCTCTGCAAAGGATCTTTTCATTTGGCAGCGAAGGGAGGTGTTGGGGGTGGAGGGGGCTGGGGGCTCTGCCCCCGACATTTCCATTCCCAACCGGCTCGTGCAACAGCACCCGCTCTCATTTCTCATGCAACTGCCTAATTCTCTGGCTCAATAAAATCTTTTGGCTGACTTACACTCTGTAATTACACGTTGCGTTAAAAATCACCCTCTCGCGTTTAGCCGAGCCGCAGAGGAACCGTTTGGGCGATGCTCAACGGGCTGATTTCCTCTCATTTCACTGCCGTTGCCGCAGGGCGCAGGCTGCCCCTGCCTCTCGTTTCCACACACTGGGATCTGACCAACAACAACCTTCTCGGCTCCGGGGGGGCACGTCCCCGTGCCCTGTGGGACATCACTGAGCTCCTGGCGGGACAGTCCTCGGTGCAAGGTGGCTTTCTGTCCTGGGCCTGGGACAGTTGAATGACTGAAAATACCCTTGAGATGGCTTTTCTCCATCAAAGGAGTGAGATGAGCCCAGGCCACAGGCTTTCATGAGAAGGGATGCATGGCAGGAGCCCCCTTTCCCAGGGAGAAAAGACTAAGATGGACAAAAGATAGAGGGGAAAAAACCACCATCAGCTTTCTGTACCTTTCCTGATGCAGAGCCATATCTGGTGGGACATCTTATCAGTTAAAAACAGTAAAGGGAGCGAGAAAAAAAAAAAAGAAGACAGAATAATCAGCAAAAGATTCCTCAGCATTGAAAAAATTCCTCACAGAGGAAGGGCAGGACTCGTCCCCTGAGCATGTGGCACCACTTGTGGGGAGGGAGGTGGAAGGCAGAGGACGGGGTGAGACAACTTGTGCCCCCCTCCTGGCCAGGGCAAGGGACAAGGGACAAGGGACAGAGCTGCCAGGCTGGAACAAACAGCTGATGAAGCTCATTTATCAAGTGCTGTTCACAGCATGGATAATTTACCTCACCGCTCTCAGATGATGCTGGAGCGAGCAGGGTCCCTTGTGCCTCAGCCAAAACCCACCCGAGGGAGCCCCAGCACCGGGTCTGGCCTCAGGAGCTGCTGCTGCCCCCGGGGTGAGGAAGGGGCAGGGGCTGGAGGGGCCGTGCACCCCATGAGCTGGGGATGGGAAGGGGTTAAAGGCTGCAGTGGGAAAGCAGCTGGGGGCAATGGGCAATCTGGGCCCTGGGGCTTAAATAAAGGAGGCAGAGGTGGTGGTGGGTGCTGGTGGCTGAGGGATGCTGCTGCTGGAGGAACTGCTGAGGAGGAGGTGCTGGAGGAGGTACCACTCTTAACTTTCCTTGTCCACACAGAGCTGGGCTGTCCCTGGCACCGCTCTGGGGCTGGGCTGAGGTTTCTCTGCAGCTCTGGGAGCAGCTGCTGGTTCTTCTGCTCTTGGGGCTGGGGTGGAGCAGTAGAGCTCTGTGAGGATGCTCTTGTGTTGTACTTTCTTAGTGACGTTCCTGTGTCTCTTTTTCCCATTCTGGCCTGCACTGGGCTGTTGGGGGGGCTCTGCAGAGCCTGCCTTTCTGTGGTGCCCTGGGCAGTGGAGGTTCAAGCAGTTGCTGGGCTGGAGGCTGGAGCTCTGGATTAAAACCTTCTTTCCCCCAATATTGGCTGCAGCCTGAGTGAGTGGGTACTTGAGGGAAAGAGAAATGCCTGGCTCTGGGGGAGAGCTGAGAGCCTGTTCTGGCCAGCAGAGGCCAATTAGCTGCAGTGATCTTAGAGCAATGTGCATTAATTTATCCAGGATGCTTTGCTGAGGGCTTCCCCTGTCCTGTCCCTTCTCCCACTGCTGCAGGGCAATGTCCCCCCTGCTGCCACCCCTCCCCAGGGCCAGTCTGTGTCTGCAGACTGATCTGGGAGGTCAGTCCCGCACCAGGAGCTGCGGCTGTCGAAGGCAGGGTGGAAATCTGGTATTTCTAATAACAACCACTGGGCTGCTGCCGGGAGCATCCCTGCTTGGCTAAGCATATTTGTAGTCAGCTCACCGTGTGAAGGATCTGCTCTGCAGAAGTGTTGAGCTTGACACCTACAGTGATAGAAAAACATTTTATTGTCTGCGTAATAGCCACCCTTAACACTTATTTTTCACTTACTGCAATACACAGTTTAGTGAGGAAATAGCCCCTTGCTGTCTCTGCTGAGTGCTGACCTCGCCTGTTGTATACAGAGAGTACACAAATAGGGAAAATTGCTGCTCCCCTCCTGGCAGGGAAGTGTTTCAGAGGGATGTGCTGCAGCCGGTGGTAGTGCTGTGTTTGTCTCCCATCTCTCAGGGGGAGCAGGGGAAGGATGCTCCTGCTATGGCTCCTGGCACTCCTCCCTTGTGCTTGCTTCCTCTATTTCCAAGGCTTGCCTTTGGCCAAGCAGAACGTCTCCAGTGGGAGCATTAAGCCAAGGAAGAGGGTGATGGAGGTGGGAATGTCTCTGCTCTGTGGCTGCCTGGTGCCTGCTCCTGTGGCAAGGACTTTGTGTGATGCTCCTTCGGTGGGATCCCAGCCCTGTGGGCCCCGGCTGCTCCTGACACCCCATCCCCTCTCTGTATGGAACCACACTGGTCCCTGGAGGGCAGAGGAGCCCCTGGAGATTTGGGGATCCTGGCCCAGGGCCAGCACATGTCCAGGTCCCTCCCAGCCTGGTCCTGCCCCATTAGTGCAGTAACTGATGGGGAACTTGCGCAGCCAAGACTTGCGAGTTGACGGAGGGGCAATTAGTCAGAGGAAACTGTCACAGTTAAGACACTTTCAATATCATTTCCCCAGGTATTATAATTACACCCCATTCAATTAGTCTTAAGGAAAAAAAAGCCTTTTGTATTAAGGCTTGGTGGAGAATTATTAGAGAGTGAATTAAAAGACAAGGATTCCATTTTACTTCACAATAATAAAGGCATAATGTATAAAATACCCCAAAATTACAAGCTGACTAAATTTAGAGCTGTGCTAGGAGGTGAAATGAAAGGTAAAATGAAACCCTTTGAACAGCTACGATGTGCAGTACAAGGGGGGGTATTATCTGAGAAATAAGATGGAAACATAATTAACCACCCGGCATTATGCTGAAAGATGGCAAATTGAAATGGGAGACAAAATTAGGTGAAATTGCAGAGCAGACTCATTTATTTCTGCTTTGTAAATCAGCACTACCTGTCAGCAGTCAGGCAAACCAACTCTGGAGCAGGAGCTTTTGGGGGATGCTGCTGGTGGGGACCTCACCTCATCCTCACCTGAGCCCTGTGTCACCGCAGGAGAAGCTGATGTCCCCAGAGCTGGGTCCTTGGTGCCCCCTTCCCTCGCCCACCCTCAGTACGTGCTGCCCGGGGCCGCCCTGTGCCCTCCCCCACATCCCCTTTGCTTTCCCTGACGTTTGGCTGCTGTAACTAGTGCCACCCTCCTCACTTCTGCCAGTGTCACTCCTACGTCACCTTGCTGAGGACTTGTGTTCCGTGGCCTCTCGCAGCCACAGTTTGGGGCTGGAGGAATATTTTCTTTCACGGGCTTTAAATTTCCTCCTCTCAGAGTTAATTGGCTCCCTTTCCCTGCGGCAGGAAGAGGCAGAGGTACCCTCTGCCACCCCCATCCTCCTGCTGCCGCGCGTCTGCTCCGCTCTGGCCGTTTGCTTTATTGCTGCTCTGACAGTGGATTCAAACAAGGAACGAGAAAAAGTTTTGTCTTTTCTAGATGCAGCAAGATTCTTGCTTGAATCATCTCAGCTGTGGGGAAAAAATTACCGTGCAGCTCCGGTGCCGTATTTGGGAATGTAGAAAATCAGAATTGCCTTCTCAGCTGGGAAGCAGAGTCCAGCTGGTGTGACTCCAGCAGGGGAAGGTGCTCGCAGTGGGGCTGGCAATAGTCTGTGTGTGTGTTTGCACCTGAGGATGTGGCTCAGTGTTTTTCTGGCTTGCAAATATCTTTCACTAAAACTCTATACATTTTTTTCTCTCTCTGTCATACCTGTAAGTAGATATGTCCCTGTTTGACCGAGGGGGCTGCAGGGGGGTGAAGCGAATGGCTCCAGTGTTCACATGCGCTGCCCCATCCCACTGGGGCTGGGACCGGGGGGGCACCCACCCCCCACTGCCAGGACGTGGGGACATGGGGCTGTGGGCACCTTCCCCATTACCTTGCACACGGAGGGACTCCATTGGAGTCACTGAGATAAAAATATACCTGCTCAATGTTTGCTCTGGTTAATAAACTGTGATGGGGCTGTTTGAAGCATTCGGTGGCTCTGCCAAAAACACGTCCTCATGTTTTATTAAAACGCGCATTTGTGGAGATGTTCTTAAGGGAGTGAATAAAATATTCATTCAGACATTAGCGTGCAATAAAAGCAGAGTCAGGGCACAGGCCACGCTGCTGGGGTCACCTCAGACCTGTCCCTGCTGCTGGCAGCCTGGCTCCTGCTGTCCCTGGGGATGGTGGCCCTCGCTGCCACCTGCTCAGGAGACCCCTGCCACGGCCTCTCAAAGGCAGGAATCTCGAGCCCTAGATGTGGTCATTGCTGCCACCAGCCCGGCAGCCCTTGTCCCTTGTCTCTGCTCCCAGACATGGCTCTATCTCCAGGTTTGATCCTGGCATGTTTGGAAAAGCTGATGCTCTCCCCTCCCCTGGTGAAAGGCACATGGGGAAGGGGGGTCGCGTGGGCATCGGCTCCTTCTGGGGAGGTTCTGCTTATTGACTGCGTTGGGGATTAAAGAGGAGTCTCATTTTTATAAAGTGATTTCTAACCTCCTTTTCCTGCTGGAGAGGCTGCAGTGGCCGGGGCAGAAATGGTGCCATTGGCTGGGGCAAAGCAGGGAGGGAGATTGCAATTTAATTTGTGCATTTCCCAGCTTGTCGTTAATCTCCTGATTTACCGCTGGTATTTGGTTTCTGTAGCATTACTTCATAATAAAGGGATTAGCTGGGACCATAGGTCTTCTCTTTGATGCTCATCTGCTGGGGATTACTGAGAAATTTTGTAGTTAGTTAATGGGTCAAATAGGTAAAAATGAAAATCTGTGTCTGATTTTGTTGACATTTGCAGGAACACCCAATCTGTGATGGGGCACTTGCTCTCCTGGCCCCTTCAGCATCCCCTGCCGCCCGTCTCACGGGGTGCCTGATCCTCTGCCATCAGGTTGAGCCCCAGAGCCATAAGGCAGGAGCCCTGGCCGGCTGTGGGACTGGTGCCCGTGGGCTCTGCTGCTCGGCCATGGCCCCCCTTGGCGCTTTGCTCCCCCCGTCTTCTCAGAGGGTCCCTCTCTCCAGGGACCGTCAGCTCCGTGATGCTGGTTGCTTGCTGCAGTGTCAGTCCTTGGGAAACACTGTTTCCCTGCGTGTGCCAGCCCAGGCAGGGCACCCAGGGCACTCCAGCCACGTGCTGTCCTGTGTCCTGGGAGAAGCGTTGCCATCACTCGGGGGACAGGCTCGGCGGTGGCAGCCAGGGGTGGTCCCAGCCAGCAGCGTGGTCAGGGGATGCCTTGGGTGGTACACAACATCCCTGCGCAGCGTGGCTGGAATTCTTCCCGAGCACATCAGTGGCAACAGAGGCTAATGTAATATTAGCAGGTTGACCTGACTATGAATTAGTCGGACATCCCTAATAAATGCCTGCGAACTGAAAACATGGACAAATCAGCACATGCTCCATTGCCTCCTAATGATGTGCTCGTCTCTGGCTTCCCCAGGGGTGCCGGGAGCTGGCTGTGCCCCAAGAGCCATGGATAGGACCAGCCACCTCCCTCGCTGTCACCTTCTCCTTCAGGGACCCCTGAGCTGGACCAGTGCTCCCAGTCCAGCCTGGTTCTCTGAGCCACCTCGAGAGAGGTTCTATGGGCAGGGAGGTGCTTAATTGATTTATTGGTAACGTGATGCGCTGCACAGGGCCAGGATCAAGTAACGATCCAATTAAATACTTGTGGACACATTCATATTAGTGAGCTGTAAGTCAATCAATTATTTAAATACACCGGGAATCATGTCCTGTGATTACTAAAGGGGCTGAAATCATGTTGCATTAATAACAACAATAAATATTGTGGATGCTCAGTTCTTTAGCAAAATGATTCCACGATTTGTGAAATCTTTGCGGGAGCTGCAAGGCTGGGAGATATGAATATGGATCAGCGGGATTGTTACACACACCAGCACCAAGGGACAAAATTAAAGAGTGTTTAAAATTCTCTGCAAAGACAAAATGTAGAATATGAAAACTTTTGCAATCATTTATAATAATGAAATTTTGATTAGGAAGCCAGGATCATGCATAAGTTATTGCATCAGCCCTCGGGGCCAAACAGCGCGTGGAAGCGGTGAGTTGTGTGGGAAGGTTCTGGTTGGGTGGCAGCAGAGGAGGGTGAGAACCAGGACGGGCGATGGGCAGAGGGGGCTGGATGCACAGGATGAACTGACCTGGGGGAGGAAGAGGAGGAGGAGGAGGTGGCGGCAGGCGTACCCTCAGGATAGGGGTGTCCTTCTGGAACACCCCCGGCTGGTGCTGGTGGCTCAGCCCCCCGTGTACCCTGCAGAGGAGGGGAATCTTCTGTGTTTTATGCCCTCACACAGTGGGTAAAACAGTGTATAAATTATTTAAGCAGGCAGAAGATAATTAACTCTAATCAGTCTGGATTCTGCCCAGGTTATAGCTCTGCCACAGCATTAATCTTACTAATTACTTAATATTGCTAACACAGTTTTCAATGAGTTCAACAATACATCTGGTGAATCCAGCAGTGAGTAATAGATGTAAAGTGATTGATTCCGAGTTGAAAAGCCCTTCAGTACTGCAAATCTGACCATTTTATTAATCAGATTATTACTCTCAGGGCATTCAAGAAGTAGCAGCTCAGTCTCGTAAGGAAATTTTTTCATTACACTGATGGGTTATTCTTGGATTGCATTAGAGAAGATGTTGTTTCAAGAACATTAAGAAAGAGAATTTAGATTAAATTAGCAGTATCTCTGATAAACAGTTATTTAGATTACAGGGGGAGGTCAAAAGCCTGGTGGAACTGGAATTAGAGCTTGTGTCCAGCTCAGTGATCACCCACCCCACCGGAGGGTTTGGGCAGGATCCATCCAGGCGACTGGTCAGAAACACAAACCCTCAGCGATGATTTCTGTCCTTGTGCTGCCAGTTGAGCCGAGCTCTGCAAATGTGCTTTCTTCTGTCTTTTCAGGAAGAAATTTTTCACTCTGAGGGTGGTGAGAGCCTGGCCCAGGTTGCTCAGAGAAGCTGTGGCTGCCCCATCCCTGGAGGGGTTCAAGGGCAGGTAGGAGGGGGCTTGGAGTAATCTAGTGTGGTGGGAGGTGGCCCTGCCCAGGGAAGGGGGTAGGACTTGCTGAGCTTTAAGATCCCTTCCAACCCAAACCATTCTATGATTCTATCATCAGGAGAGCAGGAAGGAGCCTGGCTGGGCTGAATTATCTCCCTGGCAAAGGACAGCCGCTGTCTCTAACGCCACCAGAAAACTCGGTCTGTTATTTTCCAGTCATTCCAATGTGCAAGTCACAGAAACCTGGGGAAATGAAAAGGTGAGAATGCATTATTGATTAATTACTTAGTCATCTCCAAACAGTTATTGAGCACGGCTGTGACTTTGACAAATTACCCCTCAATTTTTGTGACTGATATGCAATTTGATTAATGCAGTTTTACGATGCTCCTGTCAGAGGGTGACGTGGAGTCTGATTCCAGTGCCTCGCAGAAGGCGACGGTGTCATGTTTTCAGTAATTGATGGCATTTGCAAACGGTTAGCCAAAAAAAATAATTAAGCCATGTGATATTTTGTTTGAAAGGAACATTGGGTTAATAAGTTGAGCTGACGGGGGGAGTATCAGCTCTGTGTAGTCGGAGACAAGTGAGCTGGTGCCGTGGCCGTGGGGTGTCTGACCTCAGAGCCAGACCGTGTCATCCCCACTCGGGAGGTGACACCGGGGCAGAGGATTTCCCCGGGAAACACTCGCCCCCGGTGTCCTGGAACGGGGGAACCCAGCGGGACCCGTCTCTGTCTCTCTCTGGACTGATGCTGCTCCTGGGGAAAGGGACATGTTTGGGCTCTGCAGGGTCTGATTAATATTTGGGTTTGGCTCCCCCACCTCCCCTTTGAATCACAAGCCTAAGGAGGCATAAACAGAGCAAATCCCCCATTTCCACTAGGAAATGCTGTTAAAATCCTTTGCAAGGAACTGGAAGATTAACCACCTGTGGATGCGGTGCCTGGTGCTCCTCACCTGCAGCAGCTGTCACTTCATCTTCAAATCCTCAGTGACCAGCAGCTGCGGAGCAGGACACGGGGCCCGAGTGGATGGTCTGTCTCTCTAACAAATAGCATCGGGGATAACAGGGAACATTAGATGCTGCAAAAGGCCATTTGTGTAGACCAGAAGGCAAGTGGCCTCATAAAGAAGGATTTCACACTATTTAAACAATAAAATCCCTGCTGGCTGCCTGGGGAAAATAGCCTTTTACCGTGAAAAACCTGTGATTTGGAAATAGTGACTGCCAGCCACTGTCCCTGTGAAGGCTCGTCGCAGAGGACAAAGCCAGATGAGCTGGTGCAATAACGACTGCTTCACGGACATTAATTACTCGTATGAGTCCATCCCAGCCAAGTGCCCCTTGTGCTGGCAGTGACCTGGGAGCAGTAAGAAGCCACAGATCGAGTCGAGGGTCTGTGGTGACAGCCTGGGACAGGGAGGGGACATTGGGGACCGTCCCTGTCCCTGCTGTGCTCCCCTGCCCAGCCCCTCCTGCCCTGGCTTTGCTCTGGGTCCCACCTGCCCAGGTGGGAAGGGCACAGCCCCCCGGCGCTGGCGCAGGAGGATGCTGTGAGGGGTGGGTTTGTTTCTTCCAGGCCAGAGCTGGTGGTTGATGCCACAGTTACCGCTTTCAAAAACTTCCATCTCTGTTCCTTGAGACACCCATCACTCGTACCCCATCCAGCCGTTCTGCTCGTTTTCTCTCCACAGAGATCAATAGTTTGCTATTTGAACAAACGGGATTTCTGCTCCAGGCGGATCCCTTTCCCTCTGCTCCTGCTCAGTGCTCCCTTCCCGAGGGTGCGTGTTCAAGCCGTGTGCTTGGCGTTTTTCTCCCCAGGTTCACCTGTGAGGGGTGTTTCTCGCTGCTGGTGGCCGCGTTGCTGACAAGGTGCTGGCGAGAGCGATTTCTGCGCCTCTGAGTCGCTGCTGCTCACACCTCGTCTGCCCGGGACCTCTGGGGAGCTGACACCCCGCGTCCGCCTGCGGCGAGCAATTAGGGACGGTGCGCAGGGAACGGGGAGCCTTAAAGGTGGCAGGGCTAGTGATGAATACTTTAACTGCTGTGCTAGAATAAATCCAGCTTTAATGAAATAAACTGAAGTCAGTGGCCTAGCGTGAAGGGGGACAGAGCTTACCTCGGCAGTGAGTTGTTAAAGAAAAGCCATGTTTCAGGCAGAACAAGCTCTGTTGGATGCTCTCCCGGCATCGCTTCCGAACGCAGCGCGGCTGCCACGGAGCCGGGACCAGGCCAAGTCCCACCAGATGCTGGGGATGAGAGAGAACAAGTAAATCTGCCTCTACTCTCTGGGGTAGGGCCATGGGACTTGGCACCAAGTTCCCTCTTCTATTAATCAGTATTTGTGCTGGTTTTAATTAGTTTTGATTGCAGTTTACAAATGTAAATGTGTCTCCCATGACGTCTCCCTCACCTCCTGGGAATATGAAATGAATGTTTTGTGTAACAGCAGCTGAGTTATGCACAGGAGGGAAAACAAACAGAGGAGCTGTATGTGCACACACAGGGTCGGTGCGGGCTCTGTGATCCCTGTCTCAGCCCATGGTGAGCACAAACAGAAAGGGGAGAAGGTCATCGAAAGGAGAAGGGAACCCCATCTTGGTCTCCTTCAAAGGAGTGTCTGATGCTCTGAGGGAAGGTCTGGGGACCATCCCTTTGACAATGAGGAGTCTGCAGGAGTGTCCCATCCTGCTCAGGAGGAGGAAGGGTGGTGGCACCATGCTGTGGGGGCAGGAGGGAGGTGTCCTGGAACAAGGGAGCATCCCACCAGTGACACCAGGGCCACTAGACTCAGCCCTTGCAGCAAGCTGGGAGATCTCATCCCCGTCAGATGAAGGAAAGCTTCCTCGCCAGGAGGTTAATGTTCTTGATTCGCCACCCACAGGGATATCATCTTTCTTATTAGTGTTTGCCATTTTATAGTTTAATTAAGGTCACCCAGTGGGCCTGTAAGTGACATCTTAATTAATATCCTACACTATCTGGCAGTGCCAGCGAGGCTCGCTGCGGTCGGTGCCCCAGGAAGAGAGCGAGGGGCAGACGCAGTCGCTCCCCCGCAGGGAAGGCAGAGGCTGAGTCTCTCCCACGGGAAGCCGTGGGCTCGGGGCCATCACACGTCCAGGCTGCTGTCCTGAGAACACCCCCCTGCCGTACCCGGGGGGGTGGTTGTTGGAGCTGGGCGCTTCCTGGGGTCAGTTCCCATCAATTAGAGGCGAATTAGAACACCAAGGCAGACCTTTGCCCCTCCTAAAGGACAACCAGGCAGGATGGGGGCGGTGGGTGCAGGCACCACACCTGCTGGTGAGTAGAAGAGCCTGTACCTGTCCTTGGTGTCACCTTCCATCCTCATCTCCCCCTTGGGGACCTGCTGGGGTGTCCCCATCCCACCCCAGCACTGTCCCCTCCATATCACAGTGCTCCTGCCCGCTCCGGCAGGCGATGGAGCAGCTTTGGTGAGGACAGATGGATTGTGCCCACAGGCGATGGGAGGTCAGGGACCCTTGGGGGCACCCACAGCGTCTGGGCAGCCTTTGGGCAGCTTCGTGCCCTGCTCGGTCCCTGCTGGAGCCGCTCCAGCGACCGAGGAGCCTGCCTTGGGGCTGACCGGCAGACCTCTGCCCCCACGGCAGCACCATCCCAGATTTACACCCCAGCGTTTTCCCAAAGCATGAGATAATGCAGACACCACCTCACCCGCCCGTAAATCGGGGTGTGTGATCTGACAACGTGCTTGCGACTCAGTGCTGTACCCAGATCCATCTCTCGTGATTTATGACTCAGCTTTGTGACTTATTTCAGAGTCAGTCATAGTTCAGAGCCAACCTATAACTCAGACCCATCATGTATTCATCAGTGACACAGGGCTTAGATAACTTGGGGATCACTTCAGAATTAATTATGTTACTTATGAAGTTGCTGACATGACTTATAAATTGCCACATGGTCAATAAATCAGTGAGACACCTGAGAAATTAATCATATTTTTTTTTCAGTCAGAAACTTCATATGCCTTATAAATCAGACATTGGAACAGCTTATTGTGCATCAAACCCACACTTGGAAAACAGCTTTTGAAGGAGAATATATATTTATGGAAAATCTGTCCCAAACTGCTTACCAGGGTCAAAGAAAACATAAGGGCAAATGAAAGAGAACTGTGTGAAGGAAACGCACCCATCGTTTGTGCTGATGGAGCCGGCGCTGCCCTGGTCACGGAGCTGCACGATCCCACACTCCGACAGCGATGCTCACGGTGCCGGGAGCTTCTCCAGGCTCTCCCACCGCCCTGGGGCTGTGAGCGGGGTGCCGGCGGTGGAGCCGGGGGGCAGGACGTGCTGCGGCTGAAGGGCACCGGGGGCAGGACCCCAGCAGTGTCACAGCCTGGGCAGGACCCCCGGGGTTAAACCCCCCGTCCCACACCAAGCGTTTTGCATTTGCAAAGCTGATTCCAGAACAGTTACCAAGACCCCGTGGAAATCCAAGCGTGGTGTTCAGCCACCTGAACTGGCACAACCATTATCTGTGTGCAAGTGACAAACCAAAGACTCCCCACGGCCACGGCTGAGCCGTTCTGGCCGGTGTAGGATGAGGGGCTGTGTCCCCAGCCCAGGCGTGAGCCGTTCCCTCCTCGGGGACGGGCTCTGTTCCAGAGCTGGGAAGAAGAACAAGGAGATGACCTTTATATTTCTCAGGGTTGCGCACAAAATATATCCTTTCCCTGTTTCCTGCTGTTTTATTACATGTACAACAGAGACACTGGGGACTGAGGTTTCCCTGGGGAAGGACAAAGGCTTCAGGGAATTTCCAGGGGACATAGGGTGGATGCTGCTGCAGCTGTGGGCTCGCGGTGCTGCTATTGCTGTCAGCCCCCTGCTTGGAGAGTGTAACAAATACCCTCTAAATGATAACAATCAATACATTCGATGAAGAATCGGATTTTATTTAATGTGCAATTCACTTAGAGCCTGACACATCTATTCAGATTTATTAGAGCAGTTCTTGTACATTGACTCAGTACTGACTGATTTCCTTGAAATACATTTTAGTGGGGCTTTAAAATCCCAGCAAGATAGACATTTTCTATATCCTGCATTTAAACTACTACAAATGCAACATGTTCTTATCAGTAGGTGTCCCTTTAGAATACAGAATCACCCTATTTTTGTTCTATATAAAATGCACAGAAGAGATTATTCAGGACATATTTAAAGGATGGGGGTTTTTAATGAATCTGTGGGCAATTTACCATAAATTACACATGGAAATGTAAAATCTAATCAACTAGTTGCATAAGCATAGCCATATGTGCAGGAGTTTCACTCTTGCAAAAAAAAGGCAAATTAAACGAATACATCGGAGATGATTTGAATACATCAAGCAGATTTTTAAAGTATTTCCCTAAGAAACACAGCTTTCACAAAGCCCTGTCACTAATAGAATGGGAATAGTTGCCAGTAAATATTTACATTAGCAGCTTTTGATGGAAAAACAAAACTCCAGGCGAAACATCTAAGGTTTCCCATCAGATGTGGTTGAGACTCGCTGCTTCTTGCTGCTCTCCCCAGTGGGGTGGGATCCTCAGGCAGCTCTGCCCGGCTCCTTGCCGAGGGACCCTCTGGGCCCCCCCCCCCGGGACCCCAGCTCTCTGTGCCCCAGCCCGAGGCACCCAAGGAGAGAGCTTTTCCAGAAGCATCTTTAAATACACTCGCCCCTGAGAGCTCCTCCCCTGCGATGTGCACCCAGACTGGAGGCCTTAAACTCAATTTCCCCCACAGAAAGGGCTTGGCGAGGGGAAAGCACCTCCTTTCCCCAAAAACCTTTGACACCTGCAGCTCTGGGGAGCTGCTGCATCTGCTGCTGCTGGTCCAGGCCCTCCCCACGGGATGCTGCCGGCGCCGCTAGCGTTGGAGAGGGGATGTCCAGGTGGGCAGCAGAGAAGCTGAACTACCCCAATCTCTGCACTGCTCCAGGAGCAGGCACTCAGCCCGTGCCATGCTGTTGGCAGCCAGCCCGTGTGGTGGTGGGACGTGGCCATAGGGCGATGGGACATGGCCATACAGCAATGGAACGTGGCCATACGGCGATGGGACGTGGCCACGCACAGGTACAGCCCCCGTGCAGTGCCCACAGTCAGAGCTGGGCCTGGCATCGCTCCATGTTTTCCATCAGATGTGGCCCAGCAATGCTCATGGTGACCCTCAGCACCACGAAAACCCCCCATTTAGGACCTCACCCAGAGGAGAAAAGAGTGCTTGTGGGCAGCAGATGCAAAAAAAGAAGCCTCGGCTGGAATGGATTCAGGAGATGCAGGTATTGACAGCCAAGGTTCTGCAGCCCACCCAGTTCTCCAGGTGCCGAGCACGGGAGCACTCACAGCCCAGCCCCATTTTCTGCTGGCAGTCAAGGCAGAGCGGCTGTCCCCAATTCCAGCTATCAGCCTGGCTTTCTTAGGGGTAGAATAAAGGTCTGATGATAACTTAAAAAACCCCAGAAGCCGTGACTTTGTAGTGATGTGCTGCTTGGTTTCTATGGGAACGGGCTGAGCTGCTTGATTAGAAAACCACGTGCAGAAGAGGCAGGGAAAGCAGTGAGTAGTGCTGCTGATGCAGAGATTAATTGGTGTGACTCAGGCCGGGCTTTTATGTAATTTGCAGCCATCCCAAAAGGTGCCTCAGTGCCTGAGTTGGGATGTAATGAGGAGACGAGCACAGGAGAACAATCTCATCACCTGTTGCAATGACCATAGCTCCTACTTAAAAAAAAAAAAAAGAATGGAGTGGGTGATTTATTTTTGTCTGTTGGTCTCTAAATCCCCTGTAACTTCACTTGCAAAGATGACTGCTAAGGCGTGGGGAGCTTCTGCTGCTGGTGGGAAGGCAAGAGGCTGTTCCTCCCTTTGCTCTTGGGCGGCTTTGTCTCACCAGTATTGGCCACAGTTAAAAGTGGGGTTCTTTTCCATGTGGGAGGGTCTTCCCAGCTGTGGAAAGGACCCAGACAAGCCATGGGACTGCTGTGCCCTGTCCTGGCAGAGTGTCAAGTGCCACAAACCCACCCATCTCTCCTAAAAAAAGATCCTTGAGCTAAAATCCTCCCTGGTGTCAGCCTGGAGCAGGCAGGTGGGTGCCGCAGCTTTGGGTGCACTTTTCAGGGTGGTACATGGACTGGGGGGTGGGTGGGGAGAGGGGTGGAACGTTTGTAAAGTGTGTGGAGTATGCTCCACTCCAGTCACTTAGAAATAATGAGTGCAGCTACAGCCTGATTTGAAAAGAAAATGCATTTAGAAACCAGAATTAGACCCAAAGCTGAAAGATAAACTCTGTTGTAAGCACTTGTAAGAAAGAGTTTAAGAAAAGGATTAAAAGGGATTTGCTGGGTCTCTGAGACAGAGGAGCTCCATCAGTAAATCTGATTATCAGCTCTGCGTAGTGCTCAGTGATTTAAAATGCCGAAAGGCTGATGCTGGAAATAAAAGGGATTTTGAGATGCGTGGCCCTTGTCCCTGTGGTGCTGGTCACGGAGGCTGGACGGGGCGATGGCTCCACGCACCCCTCCATGGGAGGCTGCGTTCCCTGGGGAGGGGGCACGTCCCTCCCATCCCACAGGACACGTTGTGCCCCCGGTGCTGGACAGGAGCCCGAGCCGGTGCCGTGTTCCTTTCCCTGGGGCTGGCTGGTGGGTGGGTGAGGTTTTCATCCCCTTCCTAATGAATGATGCTCAATGCAAATCAGGAGATATTACTTATGTGTCAGCGGCTGTTGAATTATTCATTGGTGAAAAAATCGCCAGGGACCAGCCGAAGGAAAGCGCAATAAGCAATTAACTGCCTTCCCTGGCTCTCATTAGGCTGTGTCCGTGGAATTAATACCCTTTCCATGGGACGTGCGTGGCTCGGGCAGGGAGCAGAGTGTGTGAGCACGGGGTGACTCCCGCCAGCGTTTCCCGGAGAGTGGGAGAAGGTTTCTGCTGCGCCCCTGTGACTCTGGCTCTTTGAGGTGTTTTTCTGTTCTTGTCTTTTCTTGGTTTGGGGTTTTTTGTGGGTTGGGTTTGGTTTGGTTTTTTTTAAGAATGTCTGGCTTCTGCCAGTGCTGGATGGAGCAATCCCACTCCTCTGCTTTCAGGTGCCCCCACCCCGGACAGACTCTGTGGGTGGGACACCCTCGTCCCAGGGACATGGGGGCAGATCTCCACCCCAGTGTCACTCCCCGGGCACCATCCCTCAGCAGCATCGCCCAGCCCTGGGGACCCCCCACCCCTGAAAGGCAAAATACAGACCCTCGGGCTCAGGGGTAATGGAGAGCAGCTCATTGCGCCAGCGTTTCCCATGTCTGAGTGGATTTTATTTTCCTTATCACAAAGATAAAAGCTCCTGATGAGCTGGTTAAACATTGGCAATCAACAGAAAACTGGTTTTAATTAAATTTACATATAAAAAATTGTTTGTAATTACAACAAATAGCTTGCCATGGAAATTAGGTGTGAGGAGAGGATGAAAATGTCCTTGCAAAGAAAAGGACAGAAAATTCACAATCACACTTACAGAAATAATCTCCTTAAATTTGTCACTTTGACTTCAATCCTGTACTTCTAACGCAGGCTTGACACCCCGAGGGCTGAGCTCACTTGCTGAAAGATGCCACATATGCCCACACTTGCAGGAGAAAAAAAAAGTCAAAGCTGCAGGAAGGGTTTTGAAGTCCCCAGTTTGTCAGCGGCGTTTCCTGCCCGTCAGCCCTCCGCTGCTCCCCCGCGAGAGGCACCAACGCCTGCTGGAGAACAGAGACCTCGTGCAGAGCTCAGATACTCCCAGGCACCTAATTACAAGAAAGCAAGGGGTTTATTTTTAAGATTAGGAAAGAAAAAGAAACGAAGTACTTGTGATTTTAACCTAAAATGCTTTTGTGTTCTTGGGCAGCGCAGCTCACGTCCCAGCCCAGGGCGGTTTTGACAGTGATGTTTTGCAGAGGAAAAAAAGACAAACATTTTTGGGAATCCCCTGGATCGACACTGTGGGATCACAGGCAGAGGAAAAAACCTTCACAATTCTGTTTGATCTCTTCACAATTTTACATACTTTATTGGTCCTAATGAGGTGTGAAGGAAGTAATCCAGGGTGGGAAAGGGTAAATCCAGGGATATTTCTTGGCCTGTTGACATGAAGGAGAGTCACTATCAGTTCTGTTACCAATTTATTAACAGCTGCCTGCATCATCTGCAATTAAGACCAGTAAAATTATACATTCTCTTCCTGTTCCCACCCCCCGCCTCACTTTTATGTATGAGACCTACAATTTGAGCTCATCTTCTACAGCGAGCAGCATTTATTTGTCATTTGCTGGGCTTGGAGGGAGGGCTGGGGGCAGTGACGGGGGCTGGCCCAGGTGGGCCCCCCCAAACCCAGGTGGGTCCCTGATTCAGGCTGAACCAGGGTCTCCCTGCCCCAGGGCACCCCGGCTGCACCCAGAGCCCCCCGCAGCCGCCGCGCAGCCTCGGTGGGGTGAAACGGTGCTTAGAAGTTGCATTTCATTCAGAACAACTGCAGCCTGAACAAAATTACTCTTAAAAAATGCAAATGAACTGCCGGTTTTCTCATTTTTCCCCTTTAACTGCAGTTACTCTGTCGCTGGTGGATTTATGTCGCCTGGCTGCAGATGTTAATTGCTGTTTGCACACACAGCAGTTACATCCTAAACGTGTATTTCCATTTTACATCCAAACCCGAACCACTGCAGAAAAATTATCCGTGTGTGTGTTGTGGTACCAGCTACATCTTAATCTGCCCTCAGAGCTGCTGAGGAGAAACAACGAAGTGTATTTGCTTTGTTTCAAGTACTTTGTGAAATACCCAGTGAAGCAGAAGGGAAGGGTACCGCGGGAGAGGCCAGGCGGGACACGGGGGCTCCGTCTGACTTTGAGGCTGGAAGAAAAATGGAGTAAGAGTGTGTGTTGTGGGGGTGGGTCGAGCTGAAGGTCCCCGCGCCCCAACGGAGGGCACCGGGATGTGCTGTCCCCTGGGCTCCCCTGTGCCCTGCTTTGGCCGGTGGCACTTGGGGCGCTGGGGACAGCGTGGGTGGCTCCAGGACCCCTTGTGTCACCCGTCGCTGTGTCACTAACCCCGGCCGGGCTGGCACTGCCTCCCTGGCCCTGCACACCAGCCAGGTGCCTTTCCTCCCTTCTTTTTTTCTCTTCCCTGTATTCCCCTCTTTCTTACTCCCTGGTTGATCAATTATTTAATACGTTTCATCCCAGTTCAGAGCTCCCTGAAGTGAGTTGTTTTAAATTAAATACATTTCTCTTTGAATCAACTTGAGTCCCTGGGAAATTTTTAGCTCTGCAAATGAGCTCATTTGAATTTTTGAGGTGTACCTGAAGCTTGCCTCTGTGTTTTTTCTTTATTTTTATTATTTCAAATCTCATCCCACTTTGTTCCAGGTTCAGTCTTCTCCCCGCAGCAGTGCCCTGTGCACTGACTTATCTGAATAATTTCAAAAAGAGTGTATTAAAGGGCCCAACATGAAAACTCCACAGAGAATTGATGTGGTTTAACCGTCTGTATCTTACTGTGCTGGCTTGTTTGGAAGGCTTCTAGCAACCATCCATTATAGTTATAAGGCTGAATGATGACTACAGTTACACTAGGGAAAAAAAGAAAAGCATTTTTCTATGATTAACCGGACTGGGGTATTCAAACCACTATTGGCTGTCTGCTTTTCAGGCAGCCTGTGCTGAAAAATGCATTTCTCCTTTAATAACATTTATATCCCGTGTATGATGTGGGCTTTCTCTAATCCTATAAATATGTTTGGAGGGGACAACAAAAATCCGTACATCACGCTGCAGGTCACAGCTCCCCGGGTGCAGGACCTGCCCCTCCACCTTCCCACGCACAGGGAGGAAAAGCTGTTTCCAGAGTGTGCTGGGAGCGGGGAAGAGCCTCCCTTCACCCTCCCTGTCCCAGCTGCGAGGACAGGCTGGTGGTATTGAAACAAGATACATCATTTATAGCTGGGTCTGATCCTTTCTAATGCAAATGTACAGCCCTTCAAACACCACTGGCTCTTGGGGGCTGGAGGCTTTAACCCAGTGCTGGAAATGGCACTTTTCCCGTCGGGACAGTTATGTGTGTCCTGACCGTTTCCCTCCCGTCCTTCAGCTCCGGCTCCTGGCTCAGGGATGTGGTGCCTTTGCCCTGGGCCAGCGCTGGTCCTAGACCTTCTCTGATGAATGTCACCAGCTAATCCATGAACTCCTTAACCCTCCCAGGCTCTTCCCGTCTGCTTTGGTTAGGGGAGGCGGCTGCACATATCAAGTACCCCAGCCACAAAGAATGTGAAGCAACTGAGATGACAGTAAACATTCTAAAGCCAAAATCAGCAATAAAATAAGTTGGTACAAAAGTCATTGGCTGGGATTTCCTGAGGAGGCTCCAGGCAGGGCTGGGGCAGCCTCCAGCCTCTTCAGAAGCGGGGAAGAGCAGAGCCTGGATGATGCAGGACCACGTCTCCTGGTTCCTCACGGTCTCTCCCTCTCCGCTGCCTAAGCATTTATGAATGGGAAAACATTTTTGATATGAAATTGCATGAGGGAAAAGTTTATTATTTAAAGAAACGTCAGGATGAGGAGATATCTTTCTGCTTTGTTGGTTTTGGCAAAGAACTGTGGGGATGTTGTGAAACATCAGGGTGATATTTCTTATGCAGGAATGCTGAAAAGAAATCACACAAATAAATCCTGGCGTTTCAAACAGAAATGGAAAAATGAGAAAGCCACCAGCTGTCCTTCCCGGTGGGGCATCAGCAGTGCAGAAGGGGGGCTGTCAGGGCCAGCACCGGGAGCAGGGATGGCAGCAGGCTCAGCTGGAGCTCCCTCTGGACCACTGCGCTCACAGAAAGACCATCGCTTAAAATGCTGCAAACACACTGCAGAACCCAGGGGAAAAGGAGCAAAGGGAAAAAAACAGCAGGAAAATACTCCCCAGTGCTGTGGAGAGCACAACGGCTCCCGGGGCAGCAGTCCCGGGGGAAGCGCTCGCTGAGCCGAGCACACACTGAGGGATTGGGGCCAGAAATCCCCCCAGGATGGAAAAACGCCGAGAGAGTCTGGGGGAGCTGTGGACCCTGCTGGATTAGAGCAGTGAGCCCAGCAGGAGCCTCTTTGTCATCACATCTGCACTTGTGTCTGGCTCCAATGGAAATTCTTGCCGGGAATGACTGCGATACCTGGTGCTGGCAGGACACACAAACCCACGCTGTCTGCCTGAAGCGCTGCTGCTCTTCCCTTCCCCTCACACAAAGCCCGACAAGGGTTAACAGCAGCAAAGCCAGGCAGGTTTACACTGAAATCCCCCCTGCGGATCCCCAAACAAAAGCTGCAAAAATGCCATGAATAAATTTCTTCCTGTTTGGCTGCAGTTTCCAGTGTTAAATGGCCTATTTATGTGCTTTTGCTACCCCAGCAGGGAGGGAGGTCTGGTGTGTTTGCAGAGTGAAGGGAGCTCAGTCCGCCTTCTGCTGTGCTGTTATTTCATTTTAATCATTGCTAGTTTAGAGAGCCAATGATCGTGGGTAAGCCTGGGCGAGCTCTGGTTAAAGCCACCAGGCAAATAACCAGCCCAGGCGGGATCGGGCTCCGGATCGCTCCCTCCGCTCCGCTGCTTCCCACGCTCAGGAAACACATCTTTGATCCGCTAACACTCAACGCTGAACCGGCCTATTGAAAATCTACAGCAGGCTCACTTCTCTCAAAAAGAATAATTTGCAGTTTGCTCAGAGTTTTAAAGCCAAGCTGTTTCCCTGCTTATTATCTGAATTTGCCATTTAGATAAAAGAACTGCCTCCTTTGTTCGGCAGCAGTTGTGGGCTCACTGCTGCAGCTTGGGCTTGACAGGAAGAAAGACCAAAACGCAGAAGAATATCCAAAACGGGGTTGTGCCCCCAGAGGGAATGGTGCTGTCGTGCCTGGAGCCATGGTTTTTGGTGGATGCGTGACGTGCCCACGCGTACGAAGGAGAGAAGGAGTATGAAGCTTATTGGAATTAAACCAAAACCTCCCTGGGAGGTGTTATTTCGGAGGCAGCCGTGGGCCCATGGTGCAGGATCACTCCTTTGTGATAGGGATCAAAAGGGCTTTGTCCTGGTGGTGGGACGTGCCACGGTTCCTCAGTGCTCGCCACCGGGCGGGTTCCTCCCAAACGGCACAAAAACCATTCCCGAAGAATGAAACCTATGGTGCTTTCCCAAAATACCTAGAAAATGGAGTGTAGCTCATGGATGGAAAAAAAAATGCCTTATGTGTCACTTTATGAACAACATACTTTGGGAGAAAGAGGTTACTCTCAAATAACGAGTTTCGTATTTTGATAACTGGGGCTGTTAATTAGCTCTGGGTGCCGCTGCTGGCAGACATCAGCTGTAACAGGACTGTGAAAACTTACACTTCTGGAAGTCTTTTAATGGCCTCTTAAATATGACACTTGGGAGGTAGGGGTGTGGAAGCAGTCGCAGTGGTCTCAGGGGGAATAAAGC
>JAHREE010122181.1:0-14702 GCA_033628505.1 Tringa tobata | reverse complement strand
CCCAAACCCCTGCTTTGTCCCAGCCCCCTGCCTGTCCCCAGCCCAGCTGCAGGGCCCTTATCCAGCAAAGAGAGAGCCCTTCCCCCTTTTGCAGTTAAGAGAGTGATGGGGTTAAATCCCGGGTACCGATAAATAATTAGTGGGGGATAATAAGCAATATGGGAAGAGATGGAAAAAAAGCATCCTGACCTGGATGAGAGATTTGGAAAGGGCCTGCCCCATCCCTCACGCAGCTCCGGAGCCTGCTGATGACCCCCAGCACCAGTGGGATGCTGCAGGTCCCCAGTAGCTCATCTTCCTCGGCACAGCTCCCTTGGGATGGGTGTCCCCGCGGAAATGCGGGTGGATTTGGGCTGGGTTTGGGGTGTAAAGCTGTTCCTGAGGTGTCGGAGCTTTGCTAGATCACACTCATGGTTTGGTGCCTCGTCTCTTCTCCCGTAGGTTTGTGTATGAGCACAAAAGTATGTCTTCTCCTAAAGTCTATGTTCTACAGCCTTGGATTGCCGACCTCTTGGTGAATTACGAGCAGCTGGATGCCACTGAGAATCTCCTGGCCGGGCAGGTCCTGCGGGTAGGTACCGAGGGGGACTGTCCTAAAGTGCTCCAACAGCGTTGGAAATCCAAATCCCTGGATGTGCCCAGCGGTTCCCACGTCAGTGGCTGTGGGTGGGCAAGCCCTCCTCAAAGTCCCCAATTCTGGGGGCTTTTTTTGAGATAGAGGACCTTTGTTTTACCGGTTTCAGGTGGCCTTTGCTGGCTTTTGCACCCCTGGTAGGTGCGCCCTGCTCTCATCCCAAGAGTTTGCACTCTCCAAAGTCGTCTTCTCTCCCAGCCTCGTACTTGCAGGCTGCCTTGCCTTCATCCTCCTCGTCCTCTCTGTGTCCTGTCTTTCCTTGTACTGTGTAGTTTGATGGGTTTTCTTTGACAGAGGGTAGCACGAGGCAGAAGCAGGACCTGCTGAGGTGTCTGGAATGTCTTCCTGTCTGGTGGTGAGCGTTGGTGGGACCATGACTTTGTCCTCCCATGGATGCTGGCTCTTCTGGGAGAACTTCTGGTGTGGTGATTCAGGGCATGGGGTCCCCAGGCATAAAACCTGCTCCTGCATCGTTCCTAGAGAGCTTTTCATGCAGCACTGGTGATGTCTTTGATGTTTGGTCTATCCTGTGGGGCAGGAGACAGCTTTGGTCAGGGGACTTTTCCCTGTTTGAGGCCTGATGGGCAGTAAGAAGGAAGCAGGAGGAGAACAACCGAGTGGGGTCAGTGCTGCTGATCATGGAGGGATGGGGTGAAGGTGTTGTGAGACAACCAGGTGCACAAGCAGACGTGAGACCCTCATGGGCAGGACAAGCAGTTCCTGGGTTGTGGTCATGTCCTGGACGCTGCAGAGACCCAGCTCCAATGCTCTGGTTTGCTGTTTGCTCACAGCCTTTGGGTGCTTGTAGTCACATCCCGCCATGGACAACGGTAGTGTTAGCAATCTCCTAATGTCTTCTGGGGGTGAGATGTTTGAGACAAATCAGGTGCCTCCTTACTAGCAGGAGGAAGGAGAAAGATGGATGTTGTGATTTAAATGGAAGGAGAGGTGGGATGGGGATTAAAAATAATGACAGCAGGAGAGAGAAGACCCTGGGGTCCTGTTCCCCATCCCATCTGAAGATGTGGAGGTGGTGAAATCACCGATTCCCTACTTCTTGTCTCAGTCCCTGCTCCCAGGCAGATGTGTTGCTCCTGGGCTGATGAAGACCCAGCAGGGAATAAATGGGTCCCCTCTAGGGCTCGAGGGATTAACGGGGAGAGGTGCCTCCATGTAACCACCCTCCAACCTACACCCGCCCCAGTCCTCCACATTTAATGAAGGCTGGGAGTGCATCTTGAGCAGCAGAGCCTTTCTCCAGCTTGCTCTGGTCTCCAGCTCTGCCTGCCACCTCCTCTAGCTCTTTCGGATCTATAACTTCCAAACCCACCCTCTTTTTTAATCTTTTTTTTTTTTTTTTTTTTTTAACCCAGTCCTGTGAGCAGCCCTGCCTTCTCCTGGTCCCAGTGCTCTCTTGCAGCTAAGCCTCTCTGCCTCCACTGGGAACGAAGAGTTGCCCATAGTGAGTGAGCACACAGTGGGATTGGCCACCTGCACATTGGGCTTCTCCCACTGGGGTGAGGGGACACAGCCAGTGGGGAGCTGGGGAGGCTGAGCTGAGATACCTACAGAAGCAGAACCCTGGTGGCACGGACATCCTTCAGCCCAGCAGCAAGCCTTGTTGGCTTGGACAGGGAGTTTATGCGGTGGGAATGGCAGCTCTCCTTGTCAGAAGGTCTCAGTTGATGGTGACTGGTCTTTTTAACGTGGTGAGCACCTATTAAAGACCCCTTGTCAAATGGTGGTGGCTTTCATGTGTGATGGGACATGCCTTTTCATGGAGCCTCTTCTAGTATCATGTCCCAACGTCACCGGGCAGGTGAACAATGTACATGACATATGTGACCAAACCGTAGGTGTGTCACGGGAGAAGCTCAGGGCTGTAGGGGTGAGGGCAGGCCAGGACTGATCTGCAGCTCCCAGCCCCTGGAGCAGGCAGGTGCGAGACTGGGAGGAGCAGTTTATTGCATCTTCAGGGGTTGTTTTGACCCAGCGTGGTCATGGCTTCGTAGAGGCTCAGGGTTGCTACACCAGGAACTTCATTCAGAAGAAGGGAGGGGCTGTAGTGGTCCTGCTGGCTACTGATGCTCTCCATCTCCCTGTGCTTTGCAGAGGAGCATGTGTCCCAAGCTGCCCAGCCCCCTTTTGCCTGGGTTCCTGCTACTGGTTTGGGTAAAAAAAAAAATGCTTGGTTGTGGCTCCTCTCCCACCTTGCCTTCAATTGCTGCCTCGCACGATGTGACGTGTCCCTTATTCTGTCTTGGTGTGGAGCCTGCGTGGTCCTGCCAGGAGGCATGAGCACATACCAGACCCTTTGGCCATGGGGTAAGCGTTGCCCTCTGGCTTCATGGTGAATGGTGACCTTCTCTTCTAAGAGTCCAGGCTCTCAGCCAGGCCTGGTGTCCGCTCCTTGTTCATGGGGAGGTCTGAAAATGACATTTCTTCCCCCTCTCCCCCGAATCTCTTGCTAGGTTTTGAGTGACTCAACTGCTCCAGCTCAACCTGAGGTCCCCCAAGATGCTGTCCTGCAGGTCTCAGATGGCTCCTACTACATCCGTGTGGTCATTACGCCCGAAGCTCTGCAGGCGGAGGAAAAGTGGGTTCCACCGTGACTTGGCTGTGGCTGGGACAGCGGTTCTCCCCAGCTGCTGGTGGGGTTCCTGCCTGGTCTTGGTTCAGGTTGTGTTAATCTAAAGCCATCACAGGGTGGGAATTCTGTGTGAAAGAGCTAAGAGAAGAAAACCAGGAAGCCAGTTCTCCAGTTTTGGCTGGCTAGGATGGGCAGGAGTTGACAGCAGAAGCTGCGATGCCATGTAAATGTCATTAGAAAGGTTTTGAAGAGCCCGTGGGCTTTGTGAGAGGAACCAGAGCGTTAACCATGGGCTGCTCCCTCAGTGCTTTTCTCAGTTTCCCCATTTGGACACCCCCAGATTGGTGGGATGGATGGTAGCAGAGCTGAGGATGAGCAGCAGGGATAAGTTTCAGGAGCCCTCAGTTCCTGATGCCCCTGCTGAGGCACGTGCCAACATGCCCTGATGTGGTTAGCCTAGCTTTTGGGGGAGCCCTATTATTGTGTGTCTGGGTGGTCCAGCTCCATTCTTCACCTTGCCAAGATGTTCCTGCTGTGCTCTTTTTTCTAGTGCCCACATGCAGCTCAGGCTTTCCAGCCTTATTTGCAGGATTATCGTCTTGCAGAAGTACACGGTGTGTTTCCGGGATGAGGCCAGGCTGGTAAGTGCTCCGATGAGCAGAAACAACTCATTCCTTGACCTCGTTCTGCTTCCTGCATCCTTCCCTGCTCCCAGAATCTGGAGGCAGATGAGGGGTGGCCTTTCTTGGGGGATATGGTGTTGGGGAGAACTTTGTAGAGCAGGGTTGATGGTTGGAGTCAATGATCCCAAGGGTCTTTTCCAACCTGAATGATTCTATGATTCTTTTTCCATATGCAGCTACTGGGAGGTTCTGTGGCAATGGTGGTGACTTGGCTTGGGCACTGGGGTAGGGGATAACATGAGCCCTTCATGGAGATATGGTGCATCACTCCCAGGGCCACCTGGTTGTTACCTCCTCCTGCTGCCGGGCAGCTACAGGAGGCCTCTGTGGACCACTGGTGGCAGAACTGCCTGCTGTTCCCTTTCAGGAGTGTCCCCATGGCCTTGGGCTTGCCCAGCCTGGCCTGTAGTTCTTGAAGAGCCATCAGCTAATGGGGTTTGATGGTACAACCCCCCCCATTGAAGGGTGTTCTCCTTTGTGGCATGGCTTCACCTTGGTTGGAGGGTTGGTGGCAGAGCTGGGGTGGGTGCTGGGTGCTCGCTGGCCCCAGGGGAGGTGGGAGTGGAGATGGGATGGCAGATGTGCCTTACAGGCTCTCTTTTCCCCACAGGAGGACTGTGAGTTTTACCTCATGGCCCAGCAGTTCATGGTGCTGCCCATGGAGAGGCAGAGGTTGGAGTCATCTGATGGGTATGGCCCACGGCACGGGCAGGGGGCTTGGGTCTGGGGGGGGAGCTTCCTCATCTCCCCAGGGAAGTGCTGATCCTGGGGAGCCCTGGTGGGAGCTGGTTGTGGTGGAGACTTTTTGCTCTTTGAAAGAGGAATTGTCTCCGTTGGAAGCTGGGAAGGAAGGTGGGCACACGGAATCAGTAACGGGCTTCTCTCTCGCTGCAGGAACCAGGAGCCCTCTGTGATGCAGAAGATCAAGGAGCTCTGGCTGTAAGTGGGGGACTGGCCATTTCTGGGGAACGTGGAAGTGTTCAAGACGTGGCTTTGAGGAACCTGGTCTAGTGAGAGGTGTCCCCGCCCATGGCAGGGGGTTGGAACTGGATGATCTTTAAGATTCCTTCCAACCCAAACCGTTCCATGATTCTGTGATAACATACCCGGACACCACGATGAGAACACGCAGGCTCTGAGTGGGGCTAGAGCAGGCTGGCAGGGGCAGGCACACCTTATGGCAGCTCCTGGTTAACCTGTGGGACTTCCTGCAGGACGTGACAGAGCTGAATAGGCCGTGCAGAATGAAATCTGAGTGACGCAGAGGGCTCTTGGACCCGGCCTTTTCTCCTAAACTGGGAGGAAACACCCCTGGAGAACTTGTTTCTTCCAGCCGTGGGCAGGATGGCCGGGGGGGTGAGCCCTGCACAGCTTATTCTTCGTGCCACGCTTGGAGCCCCAACTCTGGAAGATCCTCAGGGGTCTCCACCAGTCCATCTCCAGGAACAGGGCTCCCTCATGGACATTCCTAGGATACTGAGCAGAGGCTGGTGGCCAGACCTAGCACCCAGTGGGGAATCCACTACTTCCACGAGCTACTTTTTTCCAAGCCCAGATGATCGATCTGAAAAGGGCTGCTGGCCTGCACGTGTCCCAGTCCTAACCTGCCTTTGTCTTCTCCTTGGTCATTGCAGGAGGAGTCTTGCGCTGAAGAACGCTCCCAGCTCAGGTAAAGGATTGTTGGGGGGCACACGGTGCTCTGGCTGCCTGGTGGGGGCCCCTGGCTCTCCTCAGCTTGGGCTGGGTTAGGCAGAGGTAGCACAAACCTGACCAGATCTCATGAGGAACCGTTGCTAATGCCAAAGCAGGAGAAGATGATGCTGACAGCTAAAGCGTGGGCCATCGTCCACCCGTGCTCACGCTGGAGAAAGGAAAGACAGTTTCTAGAAGCAGAGGAAATGCAGACTTTTGTGTTTCCACAGGTTTCAGTGTACGTGACAGTCGTGCAGCAGAGTAGAAGCGTTTGCAAGTGAGGCTTGCCTGAATTAAGGTGTCTTCTCCACTGACGTTCACGTGTTCTTGCTCCAGAGCCATCCATCTCTCAGCTGATTGATGCCATGGGCCAGGACCAGCTGGAGGTTTTGAAGGAAAGTGCTGAGAAATGCTTGGATTTACAGATGTCCAAGGAGACCCCTCCAGCGATGGCGAAGGATGAGGTTCCCGTCACCCAGTGGGAGGCAGAGCGCAAGAAGGAGGTCAGTCCTGCTGTGTGACAGCTCATGGTGAGGACCCTGCTTCTGGAGGGGTGGGAGAAGGACAGGGAAGAGTGGTGGACAGAGCTGGAGGTTTGGTGTTCAGCTGCCCAGATTGCACGCGGGCTCCTGCGTCTCAGGTGAGAGTCCCCAGTGAAAAACCACTTAATTTGTCTCACCTCAGCAGGGCGAGGACGTCTTCATGGTCCCAGCCAACATCCTGGTGATCCCTCCTGAGGAGGAGGCAGTTGCTTGTGATGCTTCCAAGGCAGGTCAGTGTGGTGGCTTCATCTCGGGTTTAGGCAGGTGGGCAGTTCAGAGTCCAAGCATATGAAATAAGGGTCTCCCTGGGATGGGGAGAAGACTTCCTCTGCTCTGGCTGTGCACCAAGCTGGGATGGGACCAGCAGTGCCCCTTTCGTTTCAGACACGTGCGAAGCAGCTCCTGGGAAGAGCGGCGATGAGAGGATGGTGCCAAGTGACCCAAGTGTCATATCTCAAACCAGCCGTGAGTAGTGGGACCTCCAGATCCCATCCAGCCTTGTAGTAGTTTCTTCTGAAGTTGGCTCAGCCCATCTTCTCCTTAGATTGAGCACGGCCAGGTTTTTAGGAGACCAGGACTTGCAGCCCTGCCTTAAGCAGGTGGAGAATGGTCCCAATCCTGCAGCCTCCTGAAGCTGAGCAGCTTTGGTTTGTTGTGCTGGGAGTGGTTTTTGTCCCTTTGATGCCATCACAGAGCCTGAGTCACCTGCCACGCTTGTGTCACCTCACTGGGCTTCATGTCAACCAAGCTTTGCTGCAGAAGCTTGGAGAAGGTCTTCCTCCCACCTGCCTGCTCTGTGGGCAGCATCTTCCTCTCTGCTGCCTGACACAGGGGCTGGTGGAGATCATAGAAAGGGTCTAGCGGAGATCATAGAAAGGGTCTAGCTGGAGAACACCCCGGTTTTGGTTGGAGAGGGCTCTCAGAGCTCCCCTCAAGTGCTGTCTCTGTCCGAGAGCCTTTGTAGCTGCTGCAGGGTTGGGAGGGGGCAGCCACTTTGCCAAAATCAACCCCTCCCGACTTGATCTTTGCAGCTGCCGAGTCAACAGCCTTGTCGGAGAGCTCGGAGGGATCCCTGGACAACCCCTGGAACGGGCTCCCCCAGATATCTTTGACCCTGAACTCTTCGGATGGTGAGTCCCCACGCCCCTGGGTGTCCAGCCTGCCTCACCAGCAGGAGACAACCCCCTCTCCTTTCACTGGGTGACCAGGTAGCTCCTATGGATGCGTCATTCCAGCTCCCGTGCTTCTCCTGCCCAACCTGACGTGGTGGGGCAGGTCCCACCACCAGCTGCCTTGCCCCCTGCCCAAGCCTTGCCCCCTGCCCAAGCTGACCGTGTGTTTCCTCTTTGCAGAGAAGACCTCTCAACGTGACGTTCCACCAAAGACCCAGCAGGACGTGGCTGCTGACAGCAACACCCCAGACTTGCTGGAACAGTGTAGCCAGGACGCTGCTGAGGGCTTGCCACCAGGAGAACCGGTGCAGGCCTCCTCTCCCTCCCTGCTCTGCTCCTACCACGACATCAGCCCGGTGGAGACCGGCACCACCCGGGCACCAGCAGCTGTGGAGGCAGCCAGCGATGCCCCCTGCTCTTCTCGAAGCCTGGAGATATCGGGGGGCTCTCCGGCCACCCCCTCGTCTCTTTCTCCAGCTTTTTCCATCACGCCCAGCAGCCTCTTGCACCCCGTGCCCGAAGGGACACCACACAGGGAGCAGGCAGACTCCAGCGGCACGGCTTGCCCTCCGGATACGTTGAAGCCTGGTCCGGCTGGTGTCAGGACCCAGGGAGGAGGTGCCCTGGGTGCCAAGAGGAAGCTGCTGGCAGGAGATGAAGGCCAGGCGCTGCCAGGCCGCGGAAGGCAGCAGCAGCACCCCCGAGGTTCCCCGTGGGGCAGGGGGAGAGAGATGGGCAGGAGGCTGGAGCTCCTGAGCACACGGCGCACAAAGAAGAGCAGAAAGGAGGAGAGGGGGCTGCAGCATAGAAAGGAGCTCGAGGAGGAGGAGGAGGAGGAGGAAGAAGAGCAAGCAGCCCCATCGAGTGGCCCCAGGTCCAGGCCGGAGCAACGCAGAGCTCTGCAGCCGGTAAAGATGAAGCAGCTGGTGGTTTCCTCTGGAGGGTGGTCCCCAGGGATGGTCTGTGTGTCCCCCCACTACTGGTGTACCCTCCCCAAGGGCTTTCCTCACCTGGCTGGTGGAGATGGGGCACTAGAAGACAGGTATCGACACAGACGGTGACCCCAACCCTCCCAAAGGATGATCTGGGGCAGTGGGTGAAGATATGGTTGAGCCCGTGGCCTCATTGGGTGGGAGCCAACGCTTGCTGGAGCGTTCATCTTCCAGTTCTCCGGGTAAAATGAGACTGGAAGAGCAGGGAAGGATTAGAGGAGAGATCCCAGAGTTTTCCTAGGCACATGGAGCGGGGGGGAGGTCTCAGCCTGGGTGGTGGGGCTGTGCTGTGGGCTTTGGGGCTGGGATGGACCAGCCTCACCCTCCCCTTTCCCTCCTGCAGTACGTGAAGGAGAAGCGGGTCCAGTACAGGTATGAGGCACCGAGCCCCGAGCTCTGCGAGAGGATACGATCCGTCAGGTCAGTGCAGCCATGGCCTCGGACAGCTGTCCCTTGTCCCCCCGTGGTGTGTCCCTTCTCACCCTGGTCTGGTTTTGCAGGATCTCCAAGGCGATGCTGAAGTGGGCGTGCTGGATACTGACGGACGGGGAGGTGGACTCCTGAGCCCAGCCCCTCCTTTGTTTCTTCACCGGTTCAGCAAAAAAAACCCTTAAAACTGCCTGAGGAGTCGGGGGAGGAAAGGAGGGGGGACACCAGGGACCCCTGTCACCAAGGGGCTGGCCCGGCTGCAGAGATGCTGGGGACATGACCTGTTTGAGGCCAGCACCTTCAGTGCCAAGGGGGGCAAAAGCACCCGAGCCAGCATCTCTCTCCCACCTTTCCTTCCCCATCCCTTCCAAACGCCCTGACCCGGCGAGGAGGGACAAGAGGGGACCCGGTGCCACCCCCGTAGCGGGGGGGGGGCAGCAGCCCCACAACCTGATCCCCCGCTACGAAGGCAGCGCAGGAGTTTGGAGGTTTTATTGATGATGTTTAGGTCGGGGTCCTGCACTCTTTGTTAGAAAAAAAAATATCCCCACAGGGTTATGTTGTAGAAATTAAAAATAAAAATTGTATATTTTTTAAATACACAGCTCTTGTATTAAAAAAAAAAAAAGGGAGAAAAAAAAAAAAAAAGAAAAGCTTGTTGCTGCTTTGTCGTAAACATCCGTGTGAGGAATGCGTTTGGTCCGGAGCGGAGGTCGAGGCGGGAGAAAGCCGTTGGGGTGACGCTGGTGACACCGGGAGAACCGCGGGGGTGGCGAGGCTGCAGAGCTGAAATGCCATGGGTCGTGGTCCTGGTGATGGAAGCCTGCGTCTCGGGGGGGGTCTGGAGCGAGCGGTACCCCACGGGGCGAGGAGCTGGAGGGGTGAAAGGGACGTGGTGACACCTTCTGGGACCGTCCTGCTGCCAGCACCACCCCTGCCTGAAACCACCCGTTTCCCCCCAGCCCAGCAGGGGCGGGAAGGTGATGCTGCTCCGTGCATCCCGAGGGCTCCAGCAGGATCCCGGGGCCCTCGCGGGCGATGCCGGTGGCCGTCCCCATGGTGAAAGGTGGCCGATGCCATCGGAAGCCGACGCCGCGGCCCCGCGCCCCGTCTCTGCACCCCGGCTGCCAACCACCGTGGGCTCGCTCGCAGGGTTTTATTGGGGACAGTGGCCCAGAGGCATGCAGGGGCTTCACTGGCCCGGGGCTGGCTCCCCCCAGCCCGGCACCGGGCATCTTTGGTCTACGGCTGCTGAGTCCTGTGCGTTCCCAACTGTTTGTGCCGGGGCTTGTGGCCGCTCGCCTTCGGTGCCCTCTCCGGCCTGTGGCTCCTCCGGCCCGGCGTGGGGACGGTCCTGTGCGGTGGCACCTAGAGAGGGGACGAGGGGTGGCGTGAGGGCAGGGGGGATGACACCCTCTGTACCCCAACACCCTCTGTTAGCCGGGGACAGGCCATCACGTCTCACCCGCAGCATCCGAGGAGGGTCCGGGCTCACCCTCCGGCTCCGGGAGGGAGTCGTGCTTGGTCCTCCGTTTGAAGACCGGCGACCGCCGCAGGCGCAGGGGGACGGTGCCCGCTGGGGGACACACAAACCAGCCCCACGTTACGGGGTGAGGGGCAGCACTCACTTGGCTCCTGCCCCCTTTCTGCCTGCCAGCCCGGCTACCAACAGGGCTGATCCCAGAGCCAAGTGGCCCCCTGGCACCCTCCAGATGCCATCATCCCTCACCACAGGTGGCCACCTGTGAGCACCACCACGTAGTGTGGAATGCCACCACGCCACCGCCTGCCTCCTTTGGCACGGGGTACAAGGGAGGGGGGGGGATTTGGGAGGGTCCCATTCCAGCCCCCACTTACTTCCCAGCTCTGCCGGGCTCTCGGGCTCCCTGAGCTGCTCCTCGTGGACGGACACAGCTCGGCGGCCGGTCCCCCACAGCACCGCCAGCCGCGGCGTCAGCCGGTTGTCTGGAAAAGCAGTGGGGGGAGATGCCATTGCTGGGGGCCTGCAGCCCCCCCAAAACACCCTGGCAGCCCCCCACCAGCACCCACCCCCCATTCCCAAGGGGACACCCCAGCAGCGGAATGGGGGACCCCGTCATCATCCCTACCTTCGGTGTCGGGCGGGGTGGGCAGGGGGCTGACGGCACCCACCTCCCCGCCATGGCTGACCCTCCGTGGCAGCGTGGCCGGCGCAGTCCTCCCCGGCCGTGGCAAGCTGCTGCTCCAGCCCTCCCGGCCCCCGGGCTCCGGTTGCCCACTGGGCTCGGCCAGGAGGAGGGAGCGCCGTGGCTGGTGGGAGCTGGTGGCCTGCGGCTCCACCGTCAGCTGCCTCCCCAGGGCTTTCCAGGCCGGCCGGGGCTCCACGGTGGCCACAGGGCTGCGGAAGGGTGCGTCTGTGGGGAAGGGCAGGGCAGAGCTGTGGGCACCCGGCAGCCATGTCCCCAAGGGATGGCTCTCGGTTCTGGGACCTGCGGCCACCCCAGGGAGCGGGCAAGGGGCTGAGTTAACATCGGCCACTGGGGCCACAGGCACCCATGGGTGCAAAGGACCCTGCCCGTGGCCACCTGTTGGCTCCGGCCCCCACGTAGAGCTGCTTGGTGCCAGCAAAGGGGACAGAGCCCTCTGCCCCAGGGGATGGTGTCACCACCCCTGGCACCCACTGGTGACCCACCTGTGGACACAGAGTGCGTGCGGGCCTTCAGGGAGGGGGGGGAGTCCGCAGAGCTGTCCACGATGTCCCCTGCAAGCACAAGCCACCAGCCATGAGCACGCCGGGGTCCACCCAGTGTCACCAGCACCCCGCGAGAGAGGGGGGTGGGATGTGGTGGGACCCACAGCTGGGAGCCCAAGGGGGTTCTGCCCGTGCCCACCCCGTGGGTGCCCAAGCTGGGCGGGGGTCAGGGTGGGGAGGACGCAGCCCCTCACCGTCTGAGCCGGCTTTCTTGATCTCGCTGTCTTTGCTCTGCAAGGGGAAAGAAACCTGGTGAGGGGAGGGGGGTGGCAGGGTGGCAGCACCCTCAGGGACCACGGGTGGTGGAGGGCAGGGTGATTGCCAAGGAAGGAGGGACAGACAGACACCACACAGCGCCCAGGAGCCCACGTATTGGTCTCCTCGCAGAGGGTTAAGTGACAGGACCGAGGCCGTGGGCAGTGGCAGGGAGCTGTCAGCCCCCCACCAGGGGGAACCCCATCCCGTTGACCTTCCCCACCTCCACCCGCCCTTTGGGTGCAGGACCCCCATCCCGAAGGCCCAGCCCTTCCCCACCTGCTGCTTCTTGCCCTCGGCAGCTGGCCCCTTGGTGACACCGATGCGATGGAGCATAACCTGCACGCGCTGCTCGAAGGAGCCCGGCAGCTCCCCCTCGCTCTTCTCCAGGTGCCTCTTCTGCGGGACAGACACAGCCCTGCCAGGGACACAGCGCCCGCGGCGGGGAGGAGGGGGGCCACCCCCACGTCCACAACCCCAGCCGTGCCCCCCAGGAGACCAAGGCACGGCCACCACCCAGCGGGGACATACCCAGTGGGGACATACCCAGCATCGCTCTGGCGTCATCCCCCCCAACATCCCTCTCCGGTGCCCACCACCAGCCCCCCTCGGGTGGGAGCAGCACCCATCAGGGGAGCCGGCGCTGCTGGTGGCCCGGTGACAGAGCTTACCTTGTCCTGCCTGACCCCCAGCGTGTCCTCCTCCTCCCCGGGCAGCAGGATGAGCGACTGGGATTTGCCCTCCCGCGAGTACTTGGGTCGGATCCTGCGGGCCGAGTCGGGGGTCTGGCAGTGCTCGGGCTCTGCCCGGGGCTCGGCAGCGAGCCCCCCTTCCTCCGATTTACTCAGGGGCTTGCCCCCCTCGCCTGCCTTGCTGGGGGCCCGTAAAATGTCACTGAGCATCGAGCGCCTGCTCCTGGGGGCGGCGGGGCCACCCTCGGGCTCCTTCTCGCACCTCGAGCCCAGCCTGGATTTGGGTTTTTTGAAGGCAAAAAAATTCCCGATTTTCTTCTTGAGGGTGCGGGAGCCGGAGGGAGCCAGGGGGGCTGATCCTGGGCAGGTCTCCGGAGCCGTGGGACTGGGAAGAGATGAAGCATTGGGAAATGTGAGCTCTGGGCCACCGAGGGGCTGGAGAACATTTCCCACTTCTGCCCACCCCAAAGGGATGGATCCACACCCCGGACACCCCACCTGAGATGATGCCATCCCAGCAAGAGCGACCTGTTCCCAGCATCAGACCCCCGTGGATGCTGCCCCACTCCCTGCCTGCTGTGGGGCAGACCCCACAGCTCCTCCCTAAGCTTGTGGGAGCGGGGTGCTGGTTCCCATCCTGCACCCCATGGCTGCATCCCACCCCTCTCCCACCGTCATCATCCCACCCTTGGTGATGCCCAAGCTGGGTGGCTGCCCTAAGAAGGGATGTTTTCCCCAGCACCCCTTCAGCACTGGGACCAGCAGTGTTTAATGGTGAAATCCTGGAGAGGAGTGCAGGGTGCTGGGTGGGTGCAGGGGACATCCTCCTCCCCACTTTCCTCCCCGGGCTTACGGCTGCTCCTCTGTGATGAGCCTCTTGGCAAAGAAGTCCTCCAGCCCCTCGTCCACGCGGGTGATGCTCCTGTCCTCGCTGTTCTCACAGGCCACGGGCTGCACCTGCGAGCAAGCAGGGCCATCAGCCCAGTGTGGGGTGAAGATACCCCCACCCCTCCACCCCCCGACTCACAAACGTGGGCCACCTACAAGCGGGTGCCTGTGCAGGAACGGCGCTGGAACCCTCCATCTCGCTGTGCAACCAGCACAAAAGCCAAACCGTGGTGTTATCATCTCAGATCCTGCCACATCCCTGGGGCATCAGGAGCTCCAGCCTGCCCTGGGCTCCTACTAGCCCCCTGCATCCCTCTGGTTGCCACATCTGGGGTGCTGGTGACTCCCCAGCGTGGTGGCTGGGATATGGCATCCATAGACACTCAGGCACAGGGAAGGTGCCGCTGACCCTCCTTGGTGACACACGATGGCAAATCCTACTAAAAGCCCCCCTAGAGCTGGGCCAGGTCTCCAACCCCACTGTCCCCACAGGAGAAGCCTTTTGGCAGGGACAATTCCTCCCTCTGAGCCCCAAGGAAGGGACACCCGCGCCACCGGTGGGTGACAGAGTGGGTGCCCCACGTGGCCCCATATCTGCGTCCTTCAGGTCGGTGCCCATCCTCAAGTCCAACCTTGGAGTGCCACCACAGCCCAGACGAAGGCCACCCATGGCAAAGCGGTCCGAGCCTTCCTCCACGGCACCTTCCTCACCCCGACCCACGGCACCACGTGGGTGGCTTCCTATCGACGAGGGGGAGGCGCTCCCCGTCGGTGGCATTTCAATCCATAACGACTTTTCATTACGGCTGGATTGATGCCACTTCAGGAGCCCTTCCAGGCAGCCGAGATCCGCTCTCCCTGTCACATCACATCCATCAGAGCCCGTCCTCGCTCAAAGTCTCTTGCCCAACCCGTGGGTGCCCACCCCACTGCGGAGACATGTGCCAAGGTGACAGTCCCCAGGCCCTGCGTGGCTCCTGCCTCTCCTCCTCGCTTGGTCCCACCACGGTGCAAGGGCAAGCACCGCCGTGGCCACGCGAGCCAGGGCTTTCCGGCAGGTTGGAAGGATCCAGCTGCATCACGGTGGCGTGGGGACAAGGTGATGCCAGCAAGATCTGGCCCTGGGGGACGGTGACAGAGCCGGATTTCTCCACCCAAAAGTTAGTTTTTTTCCTTTGGGAAGAGGGGCTGCAAAGGCAAGACCCCCAGGGTATGAGTTGGGGGGGGGAGGAGGTAAAACCCACCCCACTGCAGCCAGTAGATGCCCACCAGCATCACCAGGAGCCACCACCACCACCACAGCCGCCGGACCTTCGGGGCTGATGGGTTTTGGATGGAAGGGGGGGGAAGGGAGCAAATTGGGTGCAGGAGGAGAGAGGCAGCCGGAGGCATTGCCGAAAGC
>JAHREE010122178.1:0-10938 GCA_033628505.1 Tringa tobata | reverse complement strand
CTCTCGGGTCCTACTCCCCACGCTGTTCCTGATACAGGCCAGGATGCTCTTGGCCTTCTTGGCCACCTGGGCACACTGCTGGCTCATGGTCAGCCGACAGTCAACTAACACCCCCCAGGAGGGTGTTGGAGGGCATGCAGGGCATGCACCCATGCAGGGCACAAGAGCAGCAAAGGCACCACAATGAGCACCTGCATCTCCTGCAGGCAGGCTACTTCCTCCCTGACATGGCCAGAACAGGATCTCACCTGCCTATTTCAAGAGCATCTTCCTCTGTCCCATCAGCAGCACCGCTGGTGCTCTACTGACCAGCTGAGCATCCCAGCCCCATTCACCCAACAGCACTGGCCCAACAGGGCTGGGAAGAGCTGTTGTCTCTTGGCATTGCTGACACCAGAGAAGATCCAACTCAGCACATACATGGCATACATCTGTTGCACACAGAGATCACATTTTCTCATATCTTTTTCTACCTGTCACTGTATGGCCACGTCCCATGCACTGTCAGCAATATCACTGCCTTTCTCCTCATGCTGCTTCTCTCACAACCCAAAGCTGTCCACTTTTCCCCAGGGAATCCAGAGTTGCCTCCCAATGGCTCCAGATCTTGGCTGCTCTTGTGGCTGATGAAATATTTCACATTTCTGCACAACATGTTCCATATGTAGAGGCTTCTCTCCAGCTGGGCTTCAGCCGCAGGGAGCACCAAGCCAGGCACAGCCCTTCCCTCCTCACTGCAAAGGCAAATGCTTCATGACAGAGGCACAGGCTGCAAGACTTTGGGATGGATACTGACCATCCTAAATCCTCAAAACTATTTGGTTTTAATGAGTGGGACAAGCATGGAAATCCTGAGCACAGGACAAGCCTTCTCCACCATGCAAATCACACAAGGTTACGGTGCCCAAAGCACCAGTGGACACTCAGCAAACCAGACTGCCAGTGGGGCTTGGGGACAGTGGTCCCACCCCAGCTGTGGTGGGTGCACAGGGACACCAGTCTGCACCAGTGGTGGGGAATTCGCTGCCCTCCTTCAGGCAATATGACATTTTTTTTCAAGTTTTTTTCTTCTTCTTCAGGAGGTGGGATGCAATTACTTTGTATAAAGCAACTCTGTTTGCTTCCCAGTTTGTGTTTGCCTGCCCACTGCCCTGAGAAATGAGAAGCACGGGAGAAAACCCTTGCCTGTGAAGCTTCTTTCCCAGTTGAAGATGAAGGTGGTGGGAGAGCAGGGGTGACAACCCGCACTGAAGCGGCACCTGAAGCCCCAGTGGGTGATGGCTGAATAAGCCCAAAGGAAGGACAACTACGTTCCCGTGTGTGCTGACAAAGACAAGGGGCTCCAGAGTATTTCATTCCTATCCGCTGATGATGATGCTCCCATGTAGCTCTGGCCTTTGAACACACTCTGGCATTCAGAAGATGTTCTAACTTTACTGCCCACATAAACATCCACTGGGGCTGCTATCTGGGGGGAAGAGGGAGCTAAATATTTAATTTCAATCTATTTCATCAAATATTTAATCTACTTAATATTAATTAAATCTCAGTCTGAATAAACAACAACTAAAAATTCACCTCTTCCTCCAAACATCTGATAACTTGAACATGCCAGTTTGTGCCATCTCAATTGAGACGGCAATTAGTAAGGGGGGGTGGATCCTATCTTTATATTCCCAGTTGCTGGAATTGCTGTGGTGGGTTGATGGCCTCCTCTAGCTTTTTAGGCTGAATCTTTTTGAGGTTGGGTGTACAGTAGCATCATCTGGTTTACAGCAAACATTCCCACACCCTTGCTTCACTGTCTCTCATTTTCCATGGACTTTATCTGCAGCCCCACAAGTGGGTGCCCTCATCCCACTCCCAGGCACTGTTACATCCTTAGCAGTAGGAATCCCTGGAGATAAGGTAATGAGAGAAGCTCTTTGACTAAGGCCCCTCACAGGTGGATGGGGCCGGTGGGAATCGTGTCATGGTGCCTGGACCACTCTCCTGACACAGCCTCACATCTCGGACACCACCCAGCAGTGCAGCCAGGAACAGGGACTTCTGGGGACAATGAGCAACAGCTACACTAGGGGCAGGTCATTTCCACTGCAAAGGATTTAAATCAATTAACACCGTGCTATGAAGGAAGCTGCCACCATTGCATCTGCCTTTACAACCATCTTATTTCACTACAAGAAACCCTCTTTGGACCAGACTCCATTCACACCAGTCATACCAGCCAGAACACATTTCCTAATTAGCCCCAGTAGAGCCCAGAGTGGTGAAAGATTGCCCAACACCCAACACTACTTACCTTGCTTTCCTTGGTCTGTGCCTGATGGAGCAGAGCAGCATTTAGCTCTTCTTCTCCTCTCTGCTGCACTGTTTTAAAGCCATCTCACCCAAACTCCGACTGGTGTTAATGAAAGTAATTATACTGCTGTTCAAAATGTATCTGATGCATCTTCATTATCCGGAGACAGCAACGCCAAAGGCCCTATGATGGTAAATCTTTCAATTGTAAGTAAGTCAGATTATTCCATTTAAACTGGCCATTTTAACTCTTCTAGCCCCACAAAATGTTGAGGCTGCCTTAAAAGCCACAAGATGTTTTCAAAATAATAAATGTAGGATTACTTTTAACTCACATCTCTGAAGGTTAAATCTTTGGGCTGTGCTTAGGTTAAAGATCAAGCCCATAACCAAGAGAAACTGGGGGGCTCCTCTCTCTTTTCACGTTGGCCATTTGGTTGACTCGGGTCATGTCTCTGCTCTGTATTTTGGGTACACCCCCTGGGGAACAGAAAAACTTAGTAAGGCATTTGGAGTTCCCTGTAGAAATGTGCCCTGCCTGGGTGATGACACAGCAGAGCTGAGGGGTGGGGAGAGGCTGCAAAGCACCAGGCACAGCCGTGCCTAAACTAAGAGGAAGCTCGTTCAGGCAAATCTCATTCAAGGAACCATTTCAGGTCAAGTTTCTGCATCACGAAACCATGAACAAACTCAGCTTTACACAGAGAGACCTTATCACTCAATTACACGGGGATGATTGCAGGGATAATTGCTAGCAGAGGGGATGCTCCACCAGGGTGTAAATCAGCATCCCAGCAGCCGGGCTGCACAGGGCTGCCCCGCTCAGGGTCTAACCCTGCACCTCGGGGTCAGCAATAGGAATCATTCGTCTGAATTTTCCTGGTGGCAAAAGTCATCCTGGTAATAAAAGGCCAGAATTCAGCATTTCACTCTTTTAAAAAAGTTCAGACAATTCAGAAAAGCAGAAGGTTGGCTGTAGTGTCTTAAATATTTATCAATACATTTATTTTATTTTTTTTTACTCAGAGAATTTTTCAGTAACACCTTCAGGTTTCAGTCTTCGGGTGAATGCTTCACAGCAACTCGACGTGTGCAGATGAAGGAAAAGCAGCCTTCGGTGGGAATTATTTTATCAGAGATGTCCAGGGGTGGGAAGCTCTTTCCTTTTTTCTGTGGAGAGCAATTGAAAAGCAAGCAGGGGAAAGGCCATAATGTCATGGTCCAGCAAAACACAACTGCTTCAACCAGCAAAGAAGCAATCAATTCTTTCATGTAGAGGCTGATTTAAAACAAATGTTTCTCATCGCTGGGAGCGAACTCTACGGCAGGTCACACAGCTCTGGAGGACCACAAGGCTGCTCCTGCAAACGAGATGCCCTCAGGCTGTGCCCAAACCAACATGGGCCAAGCACTGCAAGCATCGCACACACGCAAGCAGGGATGTTCAGAGAAGCTTGTCTCACCTCCTGACAAACCCCAGTCACCCCATGGCTCTCACACGGAGCCAGTTGCTGGCTTTTGGCTCAAGCACATTTTTGAAAGCCATCCAGACCTCCCACGGCAGAGCATCGCTGAAGGGAAACACAGGGCAGTGGAACTTCTCCATTGGTGCAAAAGGCACTGCTGGCCCTATGAAATCCCTGCGTGCCTAATGACCCCTCAGCCTCCTGGGAAGGGTCCTAACTCCTCCCTAATCCCTAAAATCTGCTACAGGCCACTCTCAGAGCCACAGAGGGAGAGCAGGACCTTAGATCCAAGCCAGCAGGGATGATCTCTCCTAACTTAGCCAATACGGAGATGACAATCACACTAACAGACTAAACTAGAGCCAGTTTAAGCAGTTTTAAGCCAGTTTAAGCCAGCAACTTTACACATTTACTGATAGACACCTGTGCTCAAGTGAGGGAGATGCCTTTCTGCTCCCTTTTATGGTTTGTCCTCACCCCTGTTTGTTGGATTTGAGCGCTGGGACCCATCTCACATTCCTGTGCACCTGGCTTTGGGATGTTGTCCTCACACACTGGCGGTCCTGTTTGGGCAATGAGGACTCCTAGGGGACAACTCTAATGGAAAAGAAGGTTCTTTGAGAAGGAAGGGATGTTGAATGACCCGCTCGAGCATCAGCATCTCCATTCAACACCTCCCAACATCCCCTGCCCTATGACAGCAGGTCTTCTCCTCTGCTTCCAACAAACCTCCTACCTGGGACCAGCCACAATCTGACATAAGGAAAGCGGGTTTTATGGTGCTGCCCACAGCCCTGTTCACCACCATCCCCTCTGCTCCGCTTTGAGGGCATTTGGGAGCGTGCTGTGGCCTTGTGCAGCATTACTGTAGTGTGACCCCCAGCTGGAATTTCACTTGGACTTCCCAGAGCCCAGACTACAACCCTCTCTGTTCACAGAGGGGTCAGAATCTGGTCCTGGAGCACTTCTGAGCTGACTGAGTACTAGTGGCTAATGCAGGCAGTGAGGTCTCTCCTAACCCTGTTCTCTCTTCACTCCGTTTCAACAGCTTGGGACAAGGCACAGCAATCACAGCTACAAATATTTAACAAGTCACAGAGATGTTCCTATGAAGCAGCTGCAAAGAGCGTTTCACAGCAGAGACAGTGAGACAGCTCCAAGTGTAGCTGTCTGCCAGGGCACCGGCTGTAATAAAGGAGCAATCTCGACAGACTTTGAACTTTTCCAGTGGTGAAAGAACAGGGAACATTAAGAAATGAAGTAAAACAAAGAGCTTCAGCTGATGGAAGCGGCACCAGCAGTGGGTCAGGCACCCAACCCAGAGGGAAATCCCAGGGGACCCAGTCCAGCAACCCCTGGGAGAGGGGATGCTGGGTGGGATGGGGGTACTTACGGCACAGGATGGCTGAAGGACGTGGACTGAAATCCATGGAGACTCTCCCAGGCCTGGGAAACTCATTTTGTGTGAGCAAAATGATTCGGGCCAAGTCCATCCCTCGCTGGAACATCTTGGAGAGGCTCCGCTGTGTCATCAGCTCCTTGTCCCCCCGAGAACAGGGTCCAAAACCCCACAGAAATAAATGCACGTGTCACCATGGCCAAGGGGGGTCAGGGACAAGCTCTGGGCAGGCAGTCATCGGTCTCTGCAAGGGCAACCCTGCTGCTCGTGCAGCTTGCCCCTGGGGACATTTTAGGACACTTGCCACACCAGAACACCTCATCTGAGCTCCTTCTGCATGTCCCTGAGCCGACACATTTGGGCTTTCCTTGGGGGGTCCCCACACAAGGGGTGGGGTGCAGGGTCACCCTGTACTGGAAAGCTGTGGAGAAACCCCTCCAGGAGCAAAGCTGGAAGTGGCATCTCTGCTTACTGTTTGCTGTTGCCCGCCTGGATGGCTCCCACCCCACCGGGGAGGCAGGTCCCCCTCCCTGCCCTCCGCACCATTAACCTTTTAGCCCCAGAATAAACGGTTATAAAAAACAACCAAAGTTCATTACATTCTCTAATGTGTTACTTGCATGGGAATGAGCTGTGAGCAATCTGGCAGCTTTCTCCTGCCGGGGAGGGATTAGGGAGGGGAAAGGAGAAAGGCTGGGAATTAGGACCTGGCAGGGGTGGTGGGACTCAGCCCCACAGCGAGACAGGGCAGGCAGGGAGGTAAGCAGAGCTGGACACGGTTATGGCAGAGCCGGAGGGAGCATCCCAGTAAAGCCCACAGCAACACAACCTCTGGCTCGGAGGCAATGGGGCTGGTCCTCACCTACCAAAGGGAAGGTGATGGTGGTTTCACCCCAGCACCTCCACCACACAGCCCACAGTCCCCCGAGGTCACTGCAGCTTGTACATGCCCATCCCCAGCAGGCGTGGAGGGGCCAGGACACAGCTGGAACCAAAATGACCGACAACGCAGGGAAAATGAAATAAAAGCCTGAGTCGGAATGTGGCAGAGGCAGCAGGAGGGTGGATGTCCAGACACTGGCCACATTGAATGGGAAGGCACTTCTCCTGTGTCAGACGCAGGGACTCACTGTTCCAACAGAAAACAGCCCCCTGAGTATTTTATTTGGCTGGGCTGAACTACAACACCACAAGGTTTTGGGAGGGACACGACCCTGGAGACATGATTTCAGCTTTTAGCACCTTACTTTTACTTTTGATGGGCAATTGGGAGCAATCAGACATTTCAGCTGTGCAAAGCCTCATCAACTGAAAGCCCATCAAAGCCCCAGTCCCCCAGCCCCAAACTCACCAAAATATTCTACCGTCTGTACTGGAGGTTTGGCCAGAGGGATGGGGCAAGCATAACTGATGACTGCTGGATTACCCACTGCCCCACGGGGTAAAACCCTCCAAGGCCAACAGGGCCAGCTGAGACCAGAGGACAGACGACCCTGGTCCACCCCCCAGCTTTCCAAGCACCTCCAACTGCAACCTTGGTGGCAATGGCAGAGTGGGGCCGTGAGACCAGCAGCTCCAGCTCTGGACTCTGGTCACTTATTTTCTCACCAAAGAGGCAGAGCAGGGAAGCAGGGTGACTCCAGGCACCCCAACACCGGTAAGACCAGGAGCCAGAGCTCCCAAACAGTTCCAGGTGTTCCTGGGCAAAATAAAGTACATAATAAAGCACTCACAGGATCGGCACCTCGTGTGTCCCCACCACCTTTGGAGCTACCTGACAAAGGAGTCCAGATGAAGCCAAGGGCAAGTGGACTCTGGCATCCTCAGGGAGGCAGGTAGCCACACGGCATCAGGGCTTCGTTTGGTGGGAGAACGATCCCCCATCACCCTCCTGCAGGGGTAAGGACAGCTAGACAGCTGGCTCTCGGGGGCTGGAAACAAAGCTCCACTCAGATGGATACTCCTGAAGATATTAAGAAATATTGCCTTCCAGCCTAATCGTTTCTAATCCCATCTGCAGCCTAATTATTAAAAACCTTCTCCACTCAATAGCTGTAAATGCTGCACCAGCCAGGACTCCCCAGCAATAGTGCCAGGCTGCATTTCCAGGGGAGCAAATCACACCCTGGAACCCTAAGCTCTTTTGTTTAAGAAACACGTGAAAGCTCTTACTGTGGCACGAAAGGGGGTGGGGGGAAAAAAAAAATCAACCAAGAAAAATCAAGGGCTCATTTATTATTATGCCACTGCACAATGAACGGCTCCATTGTTCCCTACCTGGGGTAATAACGCCTTTCAGAAAACACGAGTGCTTTTCCCAATGTGTTCTTTAAAAAATGTCAAGACCAAAGCTGCCGGAGGGATCGGTGAACAGCTGGAAAAAAGATAAAATAAAACAGCTAACAGATTATCCAGAGGGTTTTCACACTTGATTTGTAAACGCTCTTTTATTTAATAAAAATAATCATCCATTATAGCAACTTCTGCTCATGGTTTGTTTGTTTTGTGGTTTTTTTTACAGTAAAGCACAGTTTATTTGCTTTCCTCACCTCTTGAGGATTCAATTCTGAAAATGCAAGTGAATGTAAACATTGCTCTCCAGGTCCCAAGATGCATCCGGGGACCCTTGGAGTTAATTACAAAGTCAAAAGAGAGAGCAAAATCAACAGAACACTTCCCAAAAGTAAAAAGGTATTTTCTTTAAAGTCTCTTCCTGTGCACCATACAACTCCAGAAAAGGCAAGTTCATCTTATACACGAGACTTACACAAACTTTGCTTTCTCCAAACAATTTCTACAACTTGTCAGTATTTGATAAAGCTCTTTTCATAACATTTAAAGGCTTGCAAACTCATTTAGTGTGATGCATCAAAAGTTTTTCCTTTTAATATTCTCCAGAAATTTCTTCATGGCACAAATTTGTTCTGTCCATTTTTGTTTTGTTTTGTTTTTTTCTAGCAGAAAGAGCTGAAAGACATTTCAGGAAAGGAGTGTAAAAGCAGTATTAACTCTCTCTCCTGCTCCAAACTCACAATATTTACACATTTCTTTTTTCTTTTTTTTTTTTAAAAAAAAAGCTTAATTACACTATAAAATACTGGAAAAACTGTCAGTTAAGTTTCCCATTTTGGAGTTTTGCCCTGTATCAGACTGAAGGAGGGATGATTTCATATTTCCCAGGAAAGATGAGACTGGCAGATTAAAACCTGAACTCTTCTCCCTCCGTTCAGGCAGGTGGAACAGCCCCTGCCCACACACCCCCTCCTCCTCTGCCGGAAATCCCCCAGGATTTAAACCATGGCAAATCAATGCAAATGGGATAACATGATGCACGGAACCCTGCTATTTGCTTTGAAATGTTCTCTATTTACAGTCGGGGGCGGGGGAAGCGAGTTGGCATGGAACACCTTTCGGTGCTGTTAGTGTGGTATAATATCAACCGAGATTAACTCCTGGGGAGCTCGGCCAGGTCCCAAGCCTCACATCCCACGGGAAATTGCCTGTCCCTCCATCACCCGGGATGGGACGTCCCTGCCTGCACAGCAAAGCCACCGCTCCCTCCGGTTCCTCTTTAATGAATAACCAGAGGGCGTCACCACCTCAGCTGTGTCAGAGCACAAGCAACACTGAAATTAAACAGAATCAGGTGCGACACAAAAAAAAAAAAAAACCCCAAACAATAGAAATAGCCAGTCTGGTGAGGTCTGTGATACTAGGCTTCTTTAAACCCGACAGGATTTGGAAATTTTGGTCATATCATCAAACTGTCAGGTAGGGGGAATGGCTCTACTCGTTCAGCGGATTTGTGTGAGTGGAGTTTCAGGGGGGGTGGGAATAGAGGGACTTTTAAGGTGTCAAAGATAATTAAAGCATTCACAGTTTCAAAGCTACTTGCCTTACAAAAATTAAGACATTCAGATTCAGGAATACAATACTGTATTTTACAAGGGGGTTAAAACTCATTACACATACAACAGGAGAAAAAAAAAAAAAAAGATAGATACACCAAAATAAAAAAGCCAACACCTCTGGGGTGGCATACTCCCTCTGTGCTGTTCATCTCACAGAGCTGCACTCTGCTTTTCTTTAAAGAGTCAAACTGAGCAGTCATGAAAATATCCACTGAGAGATTCTGGCAAAAGAAAAAAAAAAACAACAAAAAAACTAGCAAAACAAACCAAGTAAGTCAAAAGCCATCCTCCCCTGGAAAGCCGAATGCCACGGCTAGGACTTCCACTTGCCTGCTGCTCCTTGCTGCTGCTGCCCGGCGTTTCCATAGGCTCATCTTGGGTTTTAAAGGCTTCCTGCTCACGAGCCGAAGGAAACCATCCCATGCACGCACAGCCCAAGACAGCCATGCCTTACTCTCCTACAAAGTCTTGAATTAGTCCTGCCCATCACAAAGGGTCCTTCAAACAATCCTTTTCCTCTCTATCCTGCAGAGGATCCTTTTGAAGGCCCGTCTGAAGTCGTGGTTGAAAATGGTATAGATGACGGGGTTCAAGGAGCTATTGCAGTAACCGAACCAGAAGAAGAACTTGAAGAGGGTGTCGGGCACGGAGCAGCTCTTGCAGACAGCCATCAGCGTGTAGGTGAAGAAGAAGGGGAACCAGCAGATGACAAAGACCCCGATGACCACCGCCAGCACAAAGGTGAAGCGCTTCTCCCGGTTCTGCCTGCCCCTCCACCGGGACCCTTTGGTGTTCCTCTCCTCCTCTGCCTTCCTGGGCAAACTGTCCCCAGGCTTTATCTGGCTTAGTTTAGTCTTGGTCTTTCCCCTTGACGGTCTTTCTGTCTTCTTACACTGGTTGTTCTCCTGGTGCTCCGAGGAAGAGGTCTCCTCCATGTCTATGCCGTTGACCTCTCCCTCCTGCCCGCCTCCTGCCGCCTTCTCCCCGTTGAGCTGGGCTGTGGCTGGCAGGTCCTCTTTGTCGGCCAAGCCGTTCTGCCTCTTCTCGGGGCGCTCTGCCCGCTTGTTCGGCGGCACCCTGGTTCGCCTCTTGGCTATCTGGTAGATGCGCATGTAGACCAGGATCATGATGAGGCAGGGGGCAAAGAAAGAGCCGATGCTAGAAGAGATGATGTACCACTTCTCGTCGTTGATCTTGCACCCTGCCACCCCCTGGTCAGCCTGCTGCCCGCTCTTCTTCTCGATGGAGATAAGCGGTGGGAAGGAGATGACGGCCGAGATGACCCAGACGATAAAGATGATGCACTTGATGCGGCGCGGGGTACGCTTGAGGTTGTACTCGATGGCTTGCGTAATGGACCAGTAACGGTCCAAGCTGATGGCACACAAGTGCACAATGGAGGAGGTGCAGAACAGCACGTCCAAGGCCAGGTAGATCTCACACCAGACTTTGCCGAAGTACCAGTACCCCATCACTTCATTTGCCAGGGAGAAGGGGATGACCAGCGTGGCCACCAGGATGTCGGCCGAGGCTAAGGAGACCAGGAAGAGATTCTGGGGGGCCTTGAGCGCGCGGCTGGTGAAGACAGCGATGATGACCAGGACGTTGCCGAAGACGGTGAAGAGCATGAGCAAGCCCGCCAGGCTGATGAGGGTGATGGTGGTGTGCAGGGGGTACGGCGTGCCCCAGCCCGGCCCGGCACCGCTGTCGTTGAAGGTCCCGTTGGTGCCGGGAGGCGGGTAGCCCTCCTCCTCCTCCAGCTGCCGCTGGTACTCCATGGAGGAGAAGAAGTGGCCCCTCTCCGTGAACGGGCGCTCCAGGTTAAACATCAACCCCGCTTGCGTGGGACAACCCACCCACC
>JAHREE010122172.1:0-11328 GCA_033628505.1 Tringa tobata | reverse complement strand
AAATCACGCCCACGAGGCTGGGAGGGCTGAGCGAGGGTAAAGCCTCAGGACAGACCTAGGAAAATGCCAGCTCCCCAGGGAAAAAAAAACCCATGGAGAAAGAAAAACTCGTTGGACCCCCTGAAGAGCTGGTGTAGGGCACCCGGAAAACATGAAGGGCCTTAAAATGCTGTTAAACAGAGGAAAAATAGCGTTGCAAGCCTGTGTGTTCCTGCTGGCCCTGCATCCCCTCGCTCAGCTGGCTGAGCAGGAAACCTGTGTTCACCTCTGCTGTGTGGGAAGCGCAATTAATTCTCCGGATTAATAATTCCCCCCGCTTCCTTCACCCGCTTGTTGTTTCAAGTGAAACTTGGTGCCGCTCAGCTGGGAGGGTGCAGAAATCTCATGAGCCCTGCCTGAGCCCTGCCAGGGGTGCAGCCACGGGGTCCCGCAGCGCTTGCTCTTTGCTGGGTGCTGCCAGTGGGCACCTGGGCTCCCACTGGTGACACTGGTCGGTGACGGTGTGCGCTTACCGCATCCCCTGAGCACGGGCAGAGGAGAGCAGTCGCGACACTCGGGTTGATGCGGGATGGCCGGGTACCCCACAAGCCGGCGTGCACGGTGATGCCCAGCCTGGTTCCCCGTTTCCCCCTGCCCAGATCATTGACCTGACGACGGAGCTGTCGGATGAGCGGTACAAGGGCGACGTCGCCTGCCAGGTCCTGGACGGGGAGCGGGCAGAGAGGCTGCGGGGTGCCCGCGAGCTGCAGGAGCTGCAGGTAGGAGAGCCCTGAGCCGCCGGGTCGTGCCGGTGGCGATGCCACCCTCTCAGCACAGCCTGGCTGGAGCCGAGTGCCATGGAGCCGGGTAGAGCTGCTCCCTTCCCTCCCCGGGCTTCCCCAGGGCAAACACGACCAAGTGCAGAAGAAACTGGAATCGGTAGAGAAGCAGCTGGAAGAGGCCCAGCAGCTGGTTCAGTTGCGTGAGATGAAGATAAGTGGCTCTGGAGGAGGTAGGGGTGTCCCTTCGGGGGTGATGCATGTTCTGGGCATCCAGCCTGACCTGTGGGACCAGCACGGGCGTCCCAGTGGGGCTGAAAAGCCTCTTGACATGGGCAGAATTTTGGTCCCCCTAAGCAGTGCTGCTCACCCAGCCCCTGGCCACCCCGGTGTGGTTTTGGCACCCCGTGATCCTGCATTGCTGGCAGCGATGGCTCGGTCACACACGTCTGTGGGTCCTGCAGGAGGCTGGGGAGGCAGGCAGGGGTTCTGCCTCAGGGCGCTGCTGGTGCTTGGTGGCACTTGGTGGCACTGCCTGGCATTCCTGGCAGCTTCGAGTGTGTTTGAGGCATCTGTTGGAGTGATGAGGAGGCTGCTTGGACACAAGTGGGATGGGATGGGATGGGACGCGATAGGATGATCCTGCAGAGCCCTGTGCCTGGGATGGGATGATCCTGCAGAGCCCTGTGCCTGGCCCCAGTTGGGATGGGATGGGATGGGACGGGATAGTCCTGCGCAGCCCTGTGCCTGGCCCCAGTTGGGATGGGGTGGGATGATCCTGCAGAGCCCCGTGCCTGGGATGGGATGGGATGGGATGATCCTGCAGAGCCCTGTGCCTGGCCCCAGTTGGGATGGGATGGGCTGAGCATGCTTTGCCTAAGGTGGGGGTACATGTGCTATGTACCCCGGGACAGCTCTGGGTGCATGAAGCAGAGCTGCTGCGCCCTACGAGCTCAGTGCTGGGGTTCATGTCATAGGGGAGCTGGGGTGCTGTTGTGCATTTGCCCATCCGACCCGGGCCCGAGCACCCACCCAGTGCCTCCGGGTCTCTCCCCTCCGCAGAGGACGAGTGGCAAGTGCGCTTCGACTGCGCGCAGACGGAGATCGCCTTCCTGCGGAAGCGGCTGGTGCAGCTGGAGGAGCGGCTGGAGACCGAGCTGGGCGCCAGGACGGGGCTGGAGCAAAAGGTAAGCACTGCTGGCCCCGGGCACGGGAGGGGACAGGGACCCCCCCAGGGTCATGCCGAGGAGCGGGGCTGCTGCTGGAGCCGCTTGTCCTCTCCTTGCTCCCGGGGCAGGCAAAAGGCTGAGACTCAGAAACGCAGCCGCTTGCAGCTGGTGCTCTCATTGACCAGGGGAAACCAGCTGCTCTTTGCTGGTTTGAGAATAAATACCCCAAAACTTCCAACGAGCTTAAAAAGTCACTTTTGCGGCAGAACAGGACAAAATTCAACCTTGGTCAAGCCTGAGTGCGAGCACAGGGTAGAAGGCTGCGGGATGGGAAAGGCTCAGTGGTGGGTCTTGGTGTTGATCTGGCTTTTGGGTGCTGGATGGGGTTGTCCTCGTATCATCTGTCCCACAAAGAGCTGCTACTGGAAAGAGCTGGCACTTCCTGAGCTTTGCCGTGAGGAGGGAAAAAGCCGATGTGCCTGCAAGTCATGTTACTTCCCATGAGGTTAAAATAAAGAAATGAATATTATTCATGGTACATTAAAAAGTAATAACAAAAGCAGCCCCGTTGTAGGAGCTTGGGTAAAGCAAAACAGCTCATTTGCTTTCAGAGACTTAGTTTGGAATTACAGGCTTCATTAATGCAAGGTTTGGCTTATTTAAAGTCATTCCTTAATGACTCCATCCTCTGGCTGGCAAGAGCTCCGCGGTGCCTCTTTGCCCCACACACGATGCAGCTCCTTGGGGGGGATCCAGCTCGTTGGGTGCAAGAGCTGCCTTTGGCAGAGGAATGGGATGAAGCGTTCGTCCCTGGGGCAGTTTTGCTGACTCAGCAGAAGGGCTGGGATGCTGCAGGCACACAGGAGGGTACCCAGAGCCTTGAGGGGTCAAGACACCTAAATTTATCCTTGTTTGGTGAAAGATCTTGGGGGGAGCCATCCCCTGGAAGAAGAGCGGGGATGAGCAATGGGCGAGGAGTGGCTGTGGGGTGCTGTGGGGGGTCCCCCTCATCGCTCACCCTCGTGTCGTGGCCTCTGCCCGCAGCTCGGGGAGGTGCAGGTGGCCTGTGAGGCAGCCAAGAAGGTGTCCCAGCAGCTGCGGCGGCGGTGCAGGAAGCTGGCCTGCGAGCTGGAGGATGCCCGGGTACTCGCCGAGAGCCAGCAGAGCCGCAGCCACGAGCTGGAGAAGCGGCAGAAGAAGTAAGGCTGGTGGGAACGGGCTGGTGGGATGGCACCGGGAGCGGGAGGGCAAGGGCACTGGGATGCCTCGGGTGGCTGTGGAGTTCTTGGAAGGGCTGCTATTTTCATCGTCTTCCACTGCTGGGGGTTGCACCCAGACGGGAGGTTATTTTTACCTCCCGTTGCTGTGTGGCTGTGACACCCTGCCGTGATATAAATCACTCCCGGTGCAAGGCTCGGTGGCACGGCGGGGAGGGCTTCTTGGGGCTGGGACAGCACGCTGGGTGCAAGGACATCTCGTGCTGGGGTGTCCCAGGCTTTGCTGTGCCCACACTGGGGGAGCTGCTGGCAAACTGGGCAGCTGGTAGGAAGGAGAGGAGCCCTGTGGCCAAGAAATGATCCCCAGTGTTTTAATGCTGCTGTTGGTACCCGTGGAGGAAATAGGTTTTCTGCCCAAAAATAGGATACCGAGATTAAGCAGGAACAGAAAACATGGGAAATCAACAATGACTTCTAATTTCTTTTAATTTGCACTTTGTTGCTGGTGTTCCCTGCTTCCCTGTGAGACGCTGGCTCGGTCTCACCCAGGGATATGAAGATGCTGAGAAGATCCCAGGATTATTGCTCCAAAGCAGTGATGCTTCCTGAGCTGAACCCAAACCCTCGGTGGGGCAGAGTCCCTGCCAGCCCTGGGGACAGAGCTGCCGGCGGTGGCAGGGGGCAGAGGGCTGCTGCCCTCCCCACATTTTGGGGGTATTTTGGGTCTGTAGCAGCTGATCACAGCAATCTATTGCCCCCTGCTCTTGTGCACATCACTGCTGCTCCACCCCGTCCTCATCCTGCGGCTGGCACTTGTGTGGAGTGATCAGGAGATTCACAAAATGATGGAAGGGCTTTGCAGACAATAGGCTACGGGGGTTTTTTTTTGTCCTCTCAAAAGCACCAGTGCCAGGAGAAGTGTGGGGACCTGCTCAGGAGAGGTAAAGCATGTTTCCCCCCTCCAGGTTTGACCTGCAGTTAGCCCAGGCCCTGGGGGAGTCTGCCTTTGAGAAGAGCCTCCGTGAAAAAGTGTCACAGGAGAACACCAGCATCCGATGGGAGATGGGGAAACTTCAGCAGAGCTTAGAGGTAAGAGGAAAATATCCCGCTCTTTGCTGCAGTAGATCCAGTGTCGGGAGCTGCTCTCAGAGCAAAGCCATTATCTTTGCAATTATAGCAGAGGCAATCAGGCACAAACCCGGCAACTTGATTCCTATTTCTCTTAGCGCAGTGCTAGGATATGCCTGATGTGTTTAAATAAAATTATCCTCCGCCAGAAGGAAGGCTGTCACTTTTTACAAGTGATACCCATCCTATGGCTTCGCTAATTAAGCCCACCCTCATTTTCACTGAAGTCACTTGTGCTCTTCTCCACGCCTCTACCCGCAATATCACCTGCAGGAAACCTCAGGTCTGGACGGTGCTGCACCAGGTGCCCACCAAGCCCCCCAGAGAGGCAGGGACACAGTGTGCTGGGGCTGGGGGGGAGCCAAAAGGTGGTTTCCAGCCCCCTACCAGACAAGGAGGCTGTGGGGAACCCCTGTGGGGAGAAGAAGCTCTCTCAGGAGTAAGTGAGCTGATGGAGTGGGGCCAGAGGAGGCCACGGAGATGCTGGGAGGGCTGGAGCCCCTCTGCTGGGAGGACAGGCTGAGAGAGTTGGGGGGGTTCAGCCTGGAGAAGAGAAGGCTCCGGGGAGACCTTAGAGCCCCTTCCAGTCCCTCAAGGGGCTCCAGGAGAGATGGGGAGGGACTCTGGATCAGGGAGGGGAGCCACAGGATGAGGAGGAATGGTTTTAAACAGAAAGAGGGGAGATGGAGATGAGATCTCGGGAAGAAATTTTTCACTCTTGAGGGTGGTGAGAGCCTGGCCCAGGTTGCCCAGAGAAGCTGTGGCTGCCCCATCCCTGGAGGGGTTCAAGGCCAGGTTGGAGGGGGCTTGGAGCAACCTGGTGTGGTGGGAGGTGTCCCTGCACAGGGCAGGGGGTTGGAACTTGGTGGTCTCTAAGGTCCTTTCCAGCTCTAACCATTCTCTGATTCTATGAAATCCAAGAGGGGCTCACGGTGGGGATGGGGCTGCTGGTGCAGGGAGGGGGCTGCCTGCTGCCGCTCTGGGGAGTTTCTGATGGTGCTGTTGGAAAGGGTTGGGGTTTCAAGAGCAGGGGGTTTGTGTGAGCCCCCCTCTCCTACCTTTGGGGCTCGGGTGCTGACCCACTGCCCTGTCCCTGCCGAGCAGCAGAAGGAGGCGGAGGTGGCCAGCCTGGCACAGAGGGCCACCCTGCTGGCCGGCCGGGTGCAGGAGCTGAGCACCCCCAGCGCCCTGGATGCCCGCGCCGTGCCCACCCTCAGGAAGCAGCTCTGGGACCTGGAGGCCAGCGCTGCCGAGCAGCGGAAAGAGCTGGAACGTCAAACGGCCACCGTCGATCACCTGGAGCAGGTAACGCAGCCCCGAGCCGGGCTGGGGCTGGGTGTGCTGGGGACATTCATCCCTGTCCCTTCCTCGTCCCTCCAGGGTGGCGTGTAACCGCTGTGCGTTCATCTTTCAGCTCCACCAGAGGCTGGAGCTGGAGATAGAGCGGATGAAGCAGATCCACCAGAAGGAGCTGGAGGACAAGGACGAGGAGCTGGAGGACGTGCGGCAGTCCTGCCAGAAGAGGGTAGGTTGGCACCAGGTGGAGGGGACGGTGCTGGGTGATCCCCCTTGAGCAGTGCAGAGGAGGAGGATCCATTCCTGGGGGACCTTCATGCCCGGGAGGTGCTGCTTCCTCCCCACCAGCCCAACATGAGCCCCGATGGCAGCTCTGGGGTGCAAAATCAGGGTGTGGGTCAGGCGTGAGTCCCTGGAGGGGCTGTTGATGGTGTGTGAGATCCACGTGTGATGCAGCACAGGGGCACGGTGCTCCCAGTAACACCAGCATCACGCCAAGGGCACCAACTCCAGCCAGCCAGTGCTCCCTGTTCAATGATAATGAACAGAAAATACCTTTCAACGGGGCCTCGAGGTTGGTGGCATGCAAACACAAATTCCAATTTTCTTCGAAATCCCCGGGGTGTTTGATGCAGGGCTGTGTGGTAGCAGCCAGTTCCTATTAAGCCTGGGGCATACCTGGCTGTCAATAGGGAATTAACATTGCTGAGGCTTAATGAAGCGCTTGGTGGGGGCTTTGCATGTGCTATTTCGGGAAGGCAGGATGAGTGGGAAGGCAAACGAGGCAATCTCTGCTCCTGCTCCTGTCTGCACATAGTCGTGCCCTGAGCTGTAAGTCTCTGTGTGACATGGGGGGGCTGCCACCGGCTGCAGATGCTGCTGTTCCCCACCGTGCTGCCTTCTCATGATGCTGCCCTTCTGCTGGATGGTGCAGCAGCAGCTCACTGCTGCTCTCTCCCCCTCCCCACTGGCCATTTTTTGGCAAAGCTCTGGGCTGGGCTCCCGCTGGGGTCCTCCCTGCCCTTCTGCACCTCTCTCTTTGTTTCATTGCCCTGGGCGGAGAGCAAGGCACCGTCAGCATCGCTAAGGGAGATGCAGTGCCTTGTGATGATGCTGATGGGGCATCATTCATCCTTTTTCTCCCTCACCCTGTGTGGCCTGAGTATTATTTTCCAAATGAGTAAATGGCAGAGACGCTCTGGAGAGCAATCGATATTCAGCAGCCTGTTCCCACTCCCTTTTTAAAGCCCTGTTTCTGAGCAGCGGCTGGGGATGCAGGAGGTGGCGGGGGCAGGGAGGGCTCACGGCATTTCAGGCTGTGAAATGGGCCGCCTTGCTTTGGTAGCACGTTTCCACCACCACCACCACCCCCAGCTGGACTTGCTGGACCTCTCACGGCTGCACGGCCGAGCTCTGTGACGCTGCCCCAGGTCTCATTCCCTCCTGCAAAGCACTGGCTGCTGCTGCAGTGCCCGCGGGATGGTGATGCTGGAGCAGGGGGATGCAGGCTCCCGCGCTCAGTGCTGGCTCCGAGGCTTCCTTCCCTCCCAGGAGCAGCACAAACCCTGCCTTTAAGGGCTTTAAGGGCACATCCCTGCCACTGGTGGGGAGCTGGAGTGAGAAGTGTGCTACCTGCCTGGCTCATGGCCTTGAGGAAAGCTGGAGAGATTAAAGCCAACCCCTCTCCTAGCTCAGCTGAAGGCTCTGTGTTATTCTTCCAGAGCTGCAGGGACAGCCCTTGGGGACATCTGAGCATGCCTCGCAGGCAGGATGGCTCAAACAGCTCATCATGTCCCTAGAAGTCCTGCAGGCTCCTGGACTGCTAACCCTGGGTCCTCTGGAGTGCTGCTGGGGGGTACCACGGGCTCGGGGGGACGTGGCCCAGTGCTGGTACCCAGCACCACCAGCAGTGATGGGAGGCTTGGGTGCACACCCTCTCCCAGAGGCTGCCCGGCCACCTGCATCCCCACCGTGGTGGTGGCCGTGCCCTGCCAGGGTGTGTGGCTTTGTCAGGGGGTGGCCAGGCTCTGAGGGCAGCTGGGGTTGTCTCCTGCACACAGCTCCGGCAGCTGGAGATGCAGCTGGAACAGGAGTACGAGGAGAAGCAGATGGTGCTGCATGAGAAGCAGGACCTGGAAGGGCTCATCGGCACCTTGTGCGAGCAGGTAAGAGGATGGTGTGTGCCCCGGGGGGCTGGCAGTGGGGACAAACGTTCTCCATCCCTCCCCACTTCCAAACACCACCCACCAGAGCAGGCACCGGGTGCCAGGAGGGTTTTGGGACTGCAGGGTCATGCAGGAGACAGCCAGTCGCAGTAAGGACCCAGGGAGGGGACCTGTTTGCTTTTCTACGGGGGAATTATCCAAGCAAGGGGAGGGATCTGCTTTGTGCTGGTGTTTTCATGCGAGTCAAACAAACCAGGCCCAACGCTGGAGCAGCTCCAACTGCCCAGAAAAACATTTTATCAGATTCTGCTCTTTGCAGAGGAATTCTCTCCCAGACACGTTTGTTGAACAAATCCCTTTTTTATTTTTTCACTCTGCGGTGTGTCTGTGGCAGTGATTGAAGTGCACGTGAGGGGAGAAGCACACACAGCTGCTCCCCATTACCTGAGAAGGCGAGGGGCTGAACGCAGCCTCGCCGAACCCGTTATCAGCTTGGGCATCACTTGGCATCACCGAGCAGCCAGGCCCAGAGGCCGCCTCTTGCACCAGCTCCTGCTGAAAGGAGCCCCGGTGACAAAGACAGGCCCTGCCTGGCCCTTGCCCACGGCGAGGATGGCATCAGCCTGGTGTGTTCAGAGCTGGCATCTCGGTGCCGCTGCACCCCTGGAGCTCAGCCAGGGCTGGGTTTGTGCTGGTGCCTCCCCACCGCCCCCGCACAGCCCCTTTCGCACTGCGACTCCCCTTGCACCCCCAGGAGAGGAGAGGCTGATTAATCTGGAGCTGCTTTAATTAAGCAGCGCATCCTCCCGGCCGTTGGCACAACCATTTCACCGGCCCTGGCGATCGATTGCGTCCGTTCGTTAAATGGGATGGATCTGGGAGTTTTGCAGCCCCGAGATGGTGGGCATATTTCAAGTAGACGCAAAAGGGTCTGACGAGGCTTATCCTTAACGGCCCCCCCAGCTCCTGGCTTGTAAAATGTTTTGGGAACTGTCAGAATAAATCTTGCTGGATAAAAGCAGGGTGTTATTATAACTGCGGCTTGGTCCAGCACGTCCCCCTTGTTCAGTGGAGGAGAACTAAGACGGATGAGGAGGCAGCAGGAGCTGCTCAGAGCCAAGCTCAGGGGGGGTGGCTCTTGAGGAAGGGCACCTTCTCCTTCCCCAGACTGTGCCCAGGTGCTGGCCGTGCACCCCTGTCCCCTGCCAAGAGAGGAAGGGGAGATGCCATAGTGTGTCTGGGAATTGCTATAGCGTATGCAAAACGCACCCAGAGCCTCAGAAGCAGCTATTAAATTAAATCCCGGCTTTATCACTTAAAAAACACCGGTCTGCAATGGTGGGAGGAGGTGGTGGTGGCTGCCGTACCTGCTGCTTCCACTTAAGGGTTCAAAACCCACCCTCTGTGGTGGCAGGAGGACCCCCGAGCTACGGGGCAAGGATGCTGAACGGCATCCAAGGTACCATCCGTGGGGATGGCAGGGCCAGCAGCAAATCTGCCGCGCCGCAGCCCTGTTGATTTACAGTAGACACTGCTTCAGAGCAGTTTATTAAAAAAGGAAAAAAAAAATAAAAAAATAAAGCCAACCCAGAAAACTAATTAAGGAAATGGAGATGCCAACGATTTCTGGTTCCAGCGAATGCCAGCCAGCTCTAAACCGGGTTACAAGGTCAAATCTGCACAATTAATTTTAGCCAGCGAACAGAAAATCGGAGAGGGGGTTTGAAACAAGAAGAGCGGTGGAAAACAGACTAAATGGAAAGTGCTCTTATCCTTCAATTGGTCTGAAATCAAGCACTGAAACCATGTCCCTGCTTATTTGGTCGTTCTCTAATTCCTTTATCCTGGTAACCATGGTTGCTTTCAGCTTGAGGGGGAAGTGGAGAGGGGTGGGCTTTTTAAGGTGCTTCCTACTTTCCCTTCTTTAAAAGGCTTCGGGGGAATGAGGTGACGCCGCGGTGCCTGGGGACAAGCTTCCAAAGCCACCTGGTGTGTGTTTGATGCCAGCCCCTCTGGGGGTTCAGGCAGCAGAGGTTGCTGCCTCCCCCACCGAAGGCGGCAGTGCCGGTTCCGTCCCTGCGTGGCTGATGGGGACTCCAGACACTTGGCATTAGAGATGTGTAAATAACTCCTAATGAACCTTTCCTCATCAGTGTTTCGCTGGTTGTGTTTTTTTTTTTCTCTTTTGCCTTTGGGCTGACTTTCTCCTGCCTTCGTCACTCTTTTCCCCAGAGGGTCACAGGGTTTTTTTTGCCTTTCATGCAATGATTTTTACATTTTCTGTGCCAGCTCTCAGCGCAGACACTGGAACATCTTCTGAGCCTGCCCCTCCCTGACACTACCCCTCCGCCAGGGTGGTTTCCCAGGGGGGTGACAATGCCTGGTGGCCTCGAGGACAGGTCGCTGTGGCTCTGGGGACCCACACTGCACTGTCCCTCTGGTCAGAGGGTGGCTCGCTGGGCGGGCAGGTGGCTGATGGGAGAAGGGATGGGATGATGTTTTCAGAAGAACACCTTTCTGGTGGGGGAAAAAACGGGGTGCCTTGGTGGGATCTGCCAGTTCTGATGTTTATGTAATTTATTTTCTCCCTTTCATTTAACTATTAAATTAGTTTCATTTGGCTAAGAGGGGAAAATTGCAATATCGATAGGTAGATATTTAATATCTTCTTGATTCATGGCTTCGGCATTACCAGCGCCTATCCAAAACGCTGGTGGTTTTTTTAGAGGTTTAATTTTGTGGGGAATGCCTTGGGGTGGGACAGGTTTTGCTGGGGTGCCGTGGCTGGGGTGCCGAGGCTCAGGAACGCCCCCCCCCTTCTTCTCCCCTCCCCAGATCGGCCACCGCGACTTCGACGTGGAGAAGCGGCTGCGGCGGGACCTGCGGCGGACGCGTGCCCTCCTCGCCGACGTCCAGCTGCTGCTGGCAGCCCCCGGGGACCCCGGTGCCAGCGCCCAGGAGCTGCAGCGGCTGCGCAGGCAGGTGGGTGCCTCGGGCATCTCCCCCTCCGGGCATCTCCCCCTCCGGGCATCTCCCCCTTCATCCCAGCCTTGGAGCATCGCTCTTTACCTCCGCCGAGGGGAAAACTGCAAGAAATATTTCCAAATATTTGCAGCTTTTAGCTGTGTGTGACCCCAGGCCAGGGTGAGAAGTGCCTCTCGCCCTGACGAGGGTCTCCTCATCCGTGTGGCTGGAGCTGCCTGGAAGAAAGGGACCTGGGGGTTCTAATTGACAAACGGCTGAATATGAGCCAGCAGTGTGCCCAGGTGGCCAAGAAAGCCAACGGCATCCTGGCTTCTATTAGAAATAGCGTGACCAGCAGGAGTAGGGAGGTGATTGTCCCCCTGTACTCAGCACTGGGGAGGCCACACCTGGAGTGTTGTGTCCAGTTTTGGGCATCTCAATCCAAGAGAGATCTGGAGGTGCTGGAGCGAGTGCAGAGGAGGGCAACGAAACTGGTGAAGGACCTGGAAAATAAACCATATGAAGAGAGGCTGAAGGAGCTGGGACTGTTTAGTATGAGGAAGAGGAGGCTGAGGGGAGACCTCATCACTCTCTACAACTACTTGAAAGGACACTGTAGAGAGGTTGGTGC
>JAHREE010122169.1:0-10214 GCA_033628505.1 Tringa tobata | reverse complement strand
TGCTCTGACCCTGGTGTGGGATCTTGCCCTTTGCCTGGTTGAACTTCATGAGTTTTGACCCTCCATGAGATGCCCGGTTTGGAAACATCAGTGTTCAGCCAAGTGCCATCACAGAGCGATGCCGCACACCAGTATCCACCCAGTTTGCTCCCACACCATCCGTTTTACCCATTTCCCTGTGCAGAATTTGGCCATTTAAATGGCATCTGGTTTCTTTTTTCAGTCCATCCATCCTTCCTTCCTTCCTGCAACTATTTCTCCAAGGGAACAAACCGCTTTCCCTGTTAGGACCGAGATCTTTGGAAGAGATTTGCAGATTCCTGGGGAGCCCGTAATGAAATTATCTGATTTCTAAGCATTTCAAAGCAGCTCTGGGGTTCCAGATTTCCCTTGCTGTGGTTAACCACTGACAGAGGACACAGCCTGCCTTGGGGCAGGACTAATCCTTCCCTTTCTCTTTTCAGTTCTTCTGCGTCCTTCTGGTGATTTTCCTCATGGAGCTGCTGCTGATATTCATCGAAATCATCTTTGAAAACAAGGTGGGTGCAATGGGGACAAACTGCAGCCCCACGTGTCATTGGGGAGGAAAATCCTCAAGTATTTGTTAGCGTAACCTCTGAAAATGCAACTTTTTCCTTTCCTCTTGCTCTTCTGGGGCTGCCCATCGTGCTCCAGAGCTGCGATGGACCTCCAGCACCACCCACAGCCCCTGCCAGAGCTCCCTGTGCAAACTCTCAGCCAAAAAAAGGGCTGGTTTATTTTTTTTTTCTGGAGGACTCATTAAGCTCCTTGCCTCAATTACGTTAACTGCTGGCTTGCATTTACAAGGACAGGTTTGAGTTATGGCTGAGCTGGTGAGATGGTAAATGCTTCCAACGGATGTCCTTTCTGGCTGCCCACCTTCTGCTGAAGAAACCCTGCCATTTTCAATTTAATCTTGCCCTTGCAATCGATCAGATGATTAAATAGCTAATCACAATCTCTGCTGGCTCAAGGAACGCGCAAGGCAGGAGCACAGCATCGGAAATACCCACTTACAGGCTCTAAAAATCTATTTCCCTTTGCACAAAGGGCTTGATACTCTCAAACCCGTTGGGAATTGAGAGTTATGTGGTTGGTGGCCCCCAAAGACAGGTTGGGGTTGGGAGTTGTGTGCTCGTTGAGTGACAAAGACAGGTTGGGGTTGGAGTTATGTGCTCTGTGAGCCTCCAAAACAGGTTGGGGTTGGAGTTATGTGTTCAGTGAGCCCCAAAGACAGGTTGGGGTTGGAGTTATGTGGTTGGTGAGCCCCAAAGACAGGTTGGGGTTGGGAGTTGTGTGGTCAGTGAGTCCCAAAGAGAGGTTGGGAGTAGAGTTATGTGTTAAGTGAACCCTGAAGACAGGTTGGGGTTGGGAGTTTTGAGCTTGGTGAGTCCCAAAGAGAGGTTGGGGCTGGAATTATGTGGTTAGTGAGCCCAAAAGAGAAGTTGGGTTGGGGAGTGTGTGGTTGGTGAGCCCCAAAGACAGTTTTGGGTTGGAGGTATGTGGTTGGTGAGCCCCAAATGACAGGTTGGGATTGGAGTTATGTGTTAAGTGAACCCTGAAGACAGGTTGGGGGTGGGAATTTTGTGCTTGATGAGCCCCAAAGTTGAAGGGAGAAGATGAGGTGGGGACATTGCCTTTTGGAGCTGCAGCCAACTCCATCCAGCAGCTTCTCAAAGCTCTCCAAAACCCTCTGATCCCTGGAAAATGCAGTGCACTGGTGGAGAGTTGTGCTTCTCCGAGGAAAATCAGATTGCTGGAGTCCTTCCCATGTATAGGAAATCAATGTGCTGCCATGTAGAGGCTGTAGTTTTGTGAAATTCAGTGTGAAATCTTCTGCTTTGCTCCACCTTTGAGCCTCACTGATGGTGCTCAGCACCATCCTGCACCACAGGGATGCAGTGGTAAAACGCTGGTGCTATCGGGAGAGGGGATCGCAGCCTCGTGATTAAACTCCTGGTTGAGTAGAAACCATTAGTGCCTAAATTGTCCCTTAATTTAAATTTAACAGACAATATCAAAACCTAATTAAAAATCAAACAATGAGGGAGAAAGAAAAAAGAGATCCGACAAGCGATGAATCCACTTGACCTAAAATTGTTCGGAGGCACGAATCTGCATTTGGAACAATGGTTGTTTATTAAACTTGTTAAAAACATATTTAATTGGATTTTGTATTAAATAAGCAGGGACAAGGAAGGAGTTTAGTGGCCTTGAAGCTACTGAGCATTGAAATGGGCTCTGTTGATATGCAAATGGGGTTTTGGAGATTATCAGAGATAACGGGTTTGGCGTCCTTGAAGCGAAGGGAGTGGAGAGGTCTCATAACCAGAACTTAATGATTTAACCCTGTGACATTTATCTCCCACCTTAAAATCAAGATTTAATTACAGGGGCTGCCTCCGGGCTGGCATCATCTCTGAGGGCAACAGTATCCTGGGGTGAACCTATCTGGGGGAAAACAAGCCGGAAACGGTAAAACCTGGGTATTGCCCATTGTGTTGGTCTTAGTGGTGAGCAAACCAGGAATTTACATTTTAATAAACTTCCACATGAGTAATTTCTTAAAGGCTTTTTCAGATCCCTTTGCCTGATCCCTCGCTGTCGGCAGGCTTTGTTTGCTGCTCTGATGTGCCTTCATTTCTCTTTTTTACCGCGTTCTTCTCCCCGTTCCCGGTTTGCCCAACCTCTAATTTTCATGTCAGAGTGAATTATGAAAAACAATGTTTTCTTTCCCCCCTCCTTTCCCCTGCTTCTCACTCGGGGGGGAAAAAAAAAAAAGAAAAAAGAAAAAAAAAAGTTCCTTTTTCCTTCATTAATATTTCTTCTTGGCGGTTTGTCAGGAGTCAAATGACAAACCTGCGCCGGGCTTTGCATAGGACATCTCCAGCCTTCACTAATAAGCTTCCCAGGCTTCTGTAAAATACATTTTCAATTAAATTAGTGTTTAATGTGAAGCTCCTGATGTGTCAAAGTGTCCTGGGAGATACGGCTGAAGGGGCAGCAGGGAGAGCCCCAGCCCGGCTGCACCGTTCCCTTTCAGGGCGGGATTGAATCGCGGGATGATTTGTTGGGATGAGGAGTGATTGAGGGCTCTGATGAGGTCTCTGCTCCCACGTGTAGCTCATCCTGTGGATAAATCACTGTACAGCAGGCAGTGTTGCCTGCCACAGCCCATTTCACCTCCTCCAGTCCCTCCTAAACCAGTAGTCATAGTGTCATAGTGTTGTCCAGGCTGGAACGGACCTCCAAAGGTCATCTAGGGACCTCCAAAGGTCATCTAGGGACCTCCAAAGGTCATCTAGAAGACCTAGAAAGACCATCTAGTAGAAACCCCCCCCCGCCAGTGGTTAAAATCCCATTCCTCAATGGGGTTGGAGAGCTTGAGGGAGCTTTTGAAGAAGTCACCCTGACAACTAAATTTAATACGCAGCGTATAGGCAAGAATCCTGTGGGTCAATGTGCGTGGGTCTGCTTGGATGTGCAGGAAATGGAGAGGTGCTATGGGATGCTGCTGACCCTGAGAGCTCAAAAATGCTGCTGCTAGCCCCCAGAGCTCAAAAATGGTGAATTTTACCCCAAGAAATAGGCTTGTACCAGCATGTGGGTTAAATTCTTACTCCGGTAGCAGCTGGCAACACTTGCTACAAAAAAATCTTCATGTTTTGCAATGTTTTCCTGGTGCCTTTTCCATGTGTGAGCTGTGGGTTTGGTTTTTTTTTCTCTCCCCAGATGAATGCAGTTTTCCACTCCAACATCCAAGAGGGCATCAGGCACTATTACGATGACCTGGACTTCAAGAACATCCTGGATTTTGTGCAAGAAAAGGTTGGATTTTGGAGGGGGGGGCGGCATCAGGGAGGTCTGGTTGTGAAGTTTTTCAAGGAGGGGTTAACTCCGAGCCTCACTGGAGCAGAAGTAGCAGTTTTCCCTGGATTTTTAGAGTTTATTCCCATCCGTAGGGTTCCTTGTTTGATCTGCCTTGAATATCTTGATCTTTCTGGTTTCCACTGCTCGGTTTGCACAGTTTTATGTTGTCATGCTCTCCAAGCTCACCCCGCAGGGGTTTTTTGGTGAGTTATTCTGCTGTCTGTGTTCCCTGTGAAGAGCATCTTCTGCTCCTCACGCGCATGGACTGTACCAGGATATTTATAATTCCCAATCTTGATGGGAAACTAGTGCCTAATGCCTGAAAGCTTTTTGATAGCTTCCCCAACCTGCATAGAGAGAGATGGAGGAATAAAATAACATGTGCTAAAGCTGCTCCAGGGCTGCAGCAACCCTTAGATGGGTCACGTAAGGTAAGTATCTTTACCCGAGGTGTCATCAGTAGTTGGCCAAGCCCTTGACTCAACGGGAAAATTGCAGATACAGCGTTTTCATGCAGTAGCTGGAAGGAGAGAAGAGCTCTAGCCAGGGGCAAGCTGCTCCTGGGACTGGTGAGAGCTATGTCCAGTCCAATACTGGGGCTTGGCATAGTCTGCTTTAATTTTTTTGGGTGTGTTGTTGCATATTCTGCCTCATATCTAATGCTCAGAGCCTGCCAGGGGTTGGCAGGATCCATCCCCTATCCTTGAGCCAACCTGCAGGTCGATAAAACCATCCTCATAACTCTTATTTTTTTTTTAACCAAACTTTTGATATGCTGCTGCTGTTGCCTTGCGTTTTCTACCCCACATAGTTTGTTTGAGGTACTAAATATTAAATTAAGTAGTAAATAAGTCCTGCCATTGAATCCCAGCTGGATGTGTTTCCCTTTTGTCTCTCGAAACCCAAGATTTCAAGGTTCCTGCGCTTCAGCGAAGGAACGATTCATCTCCCCCAAGTACAGTCAGGATTTGAAGTTATTACCCACACCCTTAAGTGTGTGACCGGTCCAGAGAAACTTGGTTGGCTTTAATGTGTCATTTGGTTTTCCAGTGCCATTGAGAAGCCATTCCTGGGAATTTGGAAGTGTAGGTTTGCTCGTGTTTTGAGTGAGGATATTTGGTTTACCTTTTATTTGTGTTATTGTGGGGAGGAACCACTTGGCTTGAAGTATCTGGCAAATGAAAAAAAAAAAGTGGCAATAAACCCCAAAAACTTGAGATCTAGGAAAGAAATTGTGATGATGTCTCTGGGGTTGGTTTTGGAGAGCAGAGCCAGGCTTTGTGAGCAAAGCTGCTTCTAGGTGAACTTTGAATTTTCTCACCTTGGCCTGGTTTCTCTCTTTTCATTACGGGTTGAAGTATCGTAAATATGTGAATCTTATCTCCTGCTTTGAAGAAAAGGAGACTGTGAAGCTCCTTCTCCTTTGATGTAGCTGGAATTTAAGGCTGGTGGTGCCCTCCACGCTCCCATATCTTGGCTTAAATACCTGCTTTTGACTTTTGGAGTTATCCTTAATGAGCCGAGCACGTTAAGACTGGGAGCCCTCTGAAGGTCTCAAGACACCACTGATTTTGAGAAAGATCTGAATCTTTTTCAAGTTTTATTCCAACCTCCCCTATGGGGATGCTGTAATTCAGATCACTCTGCGTGAATGATAAATGGATGGAACCACGAGCAGTTGGAAAGTCATCCTCAAGGAGCCTTGGCAAGGAGGAGAGGCCACAGGTCTCCAGATAAAGCAGATTTATTTGTGGGAAGGTTTCTGTATCTCCAAACAAGTGAGGATCAGGCATTTAGTGTTCAAGAAGTGTTCAAGGCCAGGCTGGATGGGGCTTTGAGCAACCTGGCCTGGTGGGAGGTGTCTCTGCCCAGGGCAGGAGGTTGGAACTCAATGATCTTTAAGGTCCCTTCCAACTCTAACCATTCTATGAGTTATCGGTGAATGGAGTTAAATCCAGTTGGTGTCTGGTCACGAGTGGTGTCCCACAGGGCTCAGTACTGGGCCCAGTTCTCTTTAACACCTTTATCAATGATCTGGACGAGGGGATGGAGTGCACCCTCAGTAAGTTCACAGATAACATTTAGTTGGGTGGGAGTGTCGATCTGCTGGAGGGTAGAAAGGGTTTGCAGATGGATCTGGACAGGCTGGATCGATGGGCCAAGACCAACGGGAAGAGGTTCAACAAGGCCAAGTGCCACGTCCTGCCCTTGGGTCACACCAACCCCCTGCAGCGCTACAGGCTGGGGCAGAGTGGCTGGAGCTGCCTGGTGGAAAAAGGACCTGGGGGTGTTGGTCGACTGTCGGCTGAACATGAGCCAGCAGTGTGCCCAGGTGGCCAAGAAGGCCAACAGCATCCTGGCTTGTATCAGGAACAGCGTGGGGAGTAGGACTTGGGAGGTGATGGTCCCCCTGTACTGGGCACTGGTGAGGCCTCACCTCAAGGGCTGTGTCCAGTTTTGGGCCCCTCACCACAAAAAAGACATTGAGGGGCTGGAGAGTGTCCAGAGAAGGGGAAGGGAGCTGGTGAGGGGTCTGGAGCACAAGGAGAAGGGTCTGGAGAACTTCTGAGGGAGCTGGAGGTGTTCAGCCTGGAGAAAAGGATGCTGAGGGGAGACCTTCTCGCTCTCTCCAACTCCCTGAAAGGAGGGTGTAGCCAGGGGGGGTCGGTCTCTTCTCCCAAGGAACAGGCCATGGGACAAGAGGAAACGGCCTCAAGTTGTCCCAGGGGAGGTTTAGGATGGATATTGGGGAAAATTTTTTCACTGAAAAGGTTATCAGACATTGGAATGGGCTTCCCAGGGCAGTGGTTGAGGCACCATCCCTGGAGGTGGTTGAGGCACTATCCCTGGAGGTGTTCAAAAGACGGGTTGACGTGGTGCTGGGGGACATGGTTTAGCGATGGTGTTGCATTTTGTTTGTTGTGTGGGTGTTTATTTTTGCCAGAGTTAGGTTGATGGTTGGACAAGATGATCTTGAAGGTCCCTTCCAACCTAGAAGATTTTATGATTCTGTATGATCTCACCCCATTTTTACACCATTTTTCCCCATCTGCTTCTTCACCTGACATTTTATTATGAGTTTTCAGGGGGAGAACTTCAGCTCCAAGTCTCTCTCTGGACTATCAGAAGTTGTGGGCACATTTTGTCTCGTGGTGAGAGAAGGAGCTGTGTGAGAACATACAGCTCATTGCTCTGAGCTTTTCTATTAGTGTTTGATTTCCAAACCAGGAACAGCAGCAATGCCAGCGATGGAAATGCAGACTTGCCTCGTCCTCAGGGTAGGACCAAGGAAGAGCAATGCAGAGGGAAAAACTCCTTTTAAGAGAAGGCAAATTGGTTTTATGGAGCTTGAGCAGCCCGGTTCACTTTTGGAAGATGGAAACTGGAAGGAAGGATTGGACCCAGACCTGCTTTTTGAATAAAACACAAAGTCAGAGCAGCCTGTTATCATCATTTAGTGGTCATTCTTGCCACTTTCCTTATTAAAAACCTTCTCCATGCATAGGTTAGCTGGCCCACGGCTTATTTCATAGAATCATAGAATTGTCTAAGTTGGATAGAATTGTCTAAGTTGGAAGATCATTTAAGATCATCTGTTTAGGTCAAGAAAAACCAAACTATGCTCCTTAAAATTTGAATTTTGCTCAAACCCTCTCTCAAGTGATACTTTAAACTAGAGCCGACTGCCTTCACACATTTAAACCGGTATCATACGGTAAAAAACCAAAATAATTATGGTCCCAAGTGCCAGACATTAATATTTTACCAGGATGATGGTGCAAACAATGTGGTTTTACCTGTTGACACCTACGCGGTCTGGCTGCCTGGGAGCAAATAGATATGGAAATAAATTTTCCTAAAGAAAATAATACTTACATGTTTTTATCGCTCGCTTGTGCTGAACTGCTGCCCTTTGCAGCCCTTGGACGTGAGGCTGGAGACAATGATGACTCAAAAAGCCCAAAGTTTGCCCCAAGTCAGTAACTACAGCTCGTCTGCAGCTCCTCAATTTATCTTTTTTTAATGGTTTGCTGAGCACAGGTAGAAGAGGAGAGTTCAAACCACTTTGCTGAGCACAGGATTTGAATTTCAAAGAGCTGCCGGGGCTTCGGTTCTTGCCCAGTGGCTCCCAACTCAAAGTAAGGCTGGGAGGGCTGGAGGCTGTTGTGCTCACAAACCTCCTCTTTTCTTCTTCGGGAAGATTAAAGGCAGCTCTCACCAGCTCAGTTCCAGCACCTTGCTCCAAGGGGGATGGTTTTACCCATAACGAGCCCGTGTCTCATCGGCGACGGCATCGGTCTCCCCGACCCCGAGAACTCCTCAGATGTGACCTGTCGGGCTCTTTCCCCGACCTCTCTTTGGGTTTTTATCCACTTTTTACAATTCTCTGAGCGTCGGGAACCGGCAGGAAAGTAAAACCCACGCCGAAGCCTGTCTCGGGTTATGAGAAATAAATCCTGGCACAACAGGAGTTAGGGCTTAAACTCTCTTTGTAGTGAAGAAAACACCCTGGTGAGGCTTCCCAGCGGGTAGAAACCCTCGTTGTAAGGATTTTGTACCAATTTTTGCATGTTTATACAAGCAAATGGCAAAAACTATCAAGTGGGCGTAATAAATAAATATCAAATGGGCAGCAACAGCCAATATCCCTTGAGGGGGTTTTCTCCTCCTCTTTCTAAGCAAATTTGCAAGCTGGTCTCTGTCTCTGACACAGGCAGGGTTAAAAATGATACAGGAATTAAAGGCAGGGAGATAGAATATAGTTGTAAATCTGTGGGTTGGTTGCTCCTGGCCATATCTGCCCATTTGGGCACGGGAGGAGACCAGCAGGACCCCAAGAGCTGGTGGCTTTTCCTGCTCCCTTTGGGCAAGTATCGCCTCCAGCAGGAGGGGAGCAGGTGCTCAGAAGGTCAAACTTCACCCCAAAACTGCTCCTTGAAGAGTGAGGTTCTTAAAGAAATGAGGAAAAACCTGTTTTCTTCTATTTTAGGAAGCACACGCATCTCTCCTGCCCACTTCAGGCTTCTCTTTCTGGGGGAAAAATGTAAAGATTTGAGCTTGTTTACCAAGAGGAGGGATGACTTGATATATAATAAGCCCACTTTTATTCTGCAGAGAACAGAAAATGACTTTCATTAAACTTTTTTTTTTTTTGTCTTTCTTCATTGTGCGAACAGAAGGAAAAAAACAAAAAAGGAGCTTTTTTTTTTTTGTTTCCTTTGTAGCTGCAGCATTTGATCTCTAATTTAACTTGACAGGAAGAGAAATCCCTGTTAGACTGCGGAGCCTTATTAGCATTTTGTGGAATGGCACCAACTACCCGAGCTGCCTTTGAGAGCCAAGAAATACATTCATTCAAGGTGCTGAAAGAGCCATCTCTCCTGCGCGCCCCGGGAATAGGAGGGATTAGTCACCTGTAATTAAATCAGTGAAGCATGAATGAGCCTGATCTTTTCCCTCCTGAAAGCAAGGGTGCCTCCGACAACTGCGTGTGCGCATCTGGAACTGCCACACGCCTCTAAAATGGGGCTAAATGGGGATAAACATCCACTTTTCTGGGGGTTTTTTTGGGTTTTTTTTAACACGGTGCCTTCAACTTCCTTTGTAGGGTCCTGGAAAGCAGATGATAATCGGGGCTCTCAAGGCAGCAAAAGGCTGGAGGGGGGATTCGGGGGCGGGGTTGAGGTTATAGGTGGGGAGGTGTTGAGGTTATAGGTTATATAGGTTCCTTCATCTCTCTCCTGTTCTCCTTTTTTTTGCAGTTTTCTTGCTGCGGCGGCGACGAGTACCGAGACTGGGAGGTCAACCTGTACCACTCCTGTAACGGCAGCGGGCCGCTGGCGTGCGGGGTGCCCTACACGTGCTGCATCAGGAAGGTAAGGCAGCCCAAGCACAAAAAGCACCTTTTTTTCAGTCAATATTGCAGCCAAACACCCTCTCCCAGCTGGTTATCGCTGCGTATTTCTGTGCTCTAGGGTTTCTTACAAACGGCATTGCCATCTTGCAAAGCAGTTTGAGGCAGCATCGACGCGAAACAATAAAGAAACTAAAATATATATACATGAGCCACACTGTATTTTAGTAGTTTTAATGAAGAATAAATACCAGTGGGCTGGGCTATCGTTGCATTCCTGGTGCCAAAGAGTTGTTAGAAATGCCGAGTGCCTGTTTTTCAACCTGATGTGTGATATAAAATGGTTTTGAAGGAGCATTTTGCAAAGAAATAGCAGCATCTTAAAAGGACTCGGCTGCATCCTGGCATGGATCCCAACGAGCTCTTGTCCTCTGCTCTCCTGTCCACCAGGACACGTATCTCTGGGGGG
>JAHREE010122168.1:0-13865 GCA_033628505.1 Tringa tobata | reverse complement strand
TTAATTACCTGTGAGAAGAGACCAGCACCAACCTCTCTACAGTGTCCTTTCAAGTAGTTGTAGAGAGTGATGAGGTCTCCCCTCAGCCTCCTCTTCCTCATACTAAACAGTCCCAGCTCCTTCAGCCTCTCTTCATATGATTTATTTTCCAGGCCCTGTAGCATACAAATGACACCTGGCACTAATAGCACAGTGCATTATATACATCCCATATATAGATTATTCTATTAGCCAAACATTTTAAGTCAAAGCCTACTTTCTCTGCTACGTACCTACATGTTAATGCAATTTAAGCAGGGTGATAGGATTGTTTCTTCCACGTTCTCTGTCCTTTTTGTCTCCCTTCTGCCACAGTTGGTTTCCATCTGCTCCTGCTGTCCCACATGGAGCAGAGGGCACCTGGGGAAGATGGTGCTGACCAGCCAGAATTTGTAGAGGCAGGTCCAATGGGGTCTTGCCTCCACCAGTGGGTTGTTTGGGTGGGAGGTTTGTTGCCTCTGAGGAGCTGGGCTTGAGAAGGAAAAAGTTTGAGTTCCTGCTGCAGGGTGGTGGTGCTGCTCAGCCCACAGCTGTGGCTCCTGCTTCCATCCCTGATGCTCCTCTGCTCTTTAGATATGCAAATATCAAATGAGTGAGGAAGTGAGAGAAGCAGCTTGAATGCATTCCTCTTTGGTCAAAAGGAAAACACATTATTTTTGTATCAGAGGTGGGACCTCTTTTTAGTTGAGACTTAGCTACTCTTAAATAAATTGGCTGAACCATCACAGGGAAACCAGTGACCATAAAAATTTCTTTTTTTTGGAAAATAGTATTTGTTACCCATCATTTGAAGCATCTGCAGATTGATGCAGGCAGTTTATTCTGTGAGTTGGGATTTTGTCATATTTGCCTGTACGTTTCTCTATTTCTTCCCCAAGTCCCAGGGTATTTAAGTCTTTAGTATAGCAACGGTTGAGAGTACTTTTCTATTAAAAATGGTTGTAAAATCAAATCATCAGGGGATGTGGTGGCAGGAGTAGCTGAAAATTAGCTTTTGTGAGCAGTGACTGGGTGTCCCTCTTTCTAACCAGGGTATTATTGAAGCACACCACCATGTGAGTTGCTTATCACAGTGTGAAGCTGTAGTGCTAGCACAGTAGGAATACAACGAGCTCTTGCTGGGTGCTGGTGAGAATTAAACTTGGAAACCTCCCTTCAGGGTCTTGGTTTGAGTGCTGCTTGTTGAAGAGAGATGTGTCAGAATATTGAAATCCAGTATCCATGGACACGGTGTTTGGAAGGAGTAACGTTTTGATGTCCTGCAAAGTTTGGTTTTGTCTCTGTTTAGCCACTACAGCTTGCAAATCCTCCCACTAAACGAGCTACGAGATGCAGCGTGTGGATTTGATTAGGGCCAAAAGGGAGTTAGAATTAAATTTCCCTTATAACCTAAACCAGGATGTTTTTTGCCCCAAAGCGACAGCCTATTAGTAGTACCGATGCTTGGGGTTTGGCTAGCTGACTATCCACAGCAAAGTCTTCCAAAAAAAAAATTATGGGGAAAGTAGGTTAATTAAACTACTGGGTCTCCTTCATTTTAGCAGCCTAAGTGATTTCCACCCTGCAGCTGTGTGGTCTGAACACAGCTGTTTCAATTAGACAGGAGAATGATCCCACGCGAAGGAACCGTTGTCGTTAGTCTCAGGATGGTTTGAGGGTGGAATTTCCAGGGTTTTGGGGTGTTTTTTTTCCCCTCAGTTTACCCAAGGTAGTTGCTTTGCTTTCAAGGCAACCTAACAAACAAGAATTCTCTTCGTTGTGCTTGAAATTGTGTTCTGGGAGTTGTGTTCTCCAACAGCCTGCGGAAAAATGGAAAGGCTAATATTTTATGTTCTTGATTCCTTTCTTGTTGCTGGTGATATCCTCAGTACTGTGTGGTGCTCTGCCAGAGAAGCTTTGCTCTGACTCCAACAAGTCACAAAACGGAAAGCTTATCCCAGTTTTAGGAAATGTGTGTTTTAATGCAAAATCTCAAGTGGCAAAGGGAGAATTGAACTCTTACCTGCAGATGAAGTTAGTAAAGTTACTGCTGTTTAGGGTTCCTCCTCCCGCCCCCATTGCTAGCATTTGTCATTGGTTACAACTTCAGACTGGTTTTCATGGTTTAGCCAGCTTCTCCACCTTTTTAGTTCAATTTCCACCTGTTTTCACTCCACTCTAGCCTTCTGAAAGCTGACCTGGGCATTTAGGATCAGCAGGGGATGGAAGGCTAAGTGTGACTGGAAACTTCTGGATCTCTGGGGGACGAAAGAGCAAAGATCAATACTTAGGAATTAAAACTGAACATAGTCAGACTCGAAAGTCATGTGTTATTCAGCCTCAGTACTGAAGTTACTTCGAACTTTTCCTGCCTTTAGGAATGAGGGCCAGCATTCAAACTGGTGTGGAGTGGCTGTGTTTGGCAGGTTTCAGCTTGTCAGGCAAAGTTGCCATCATTGCTAATTGTTACGAAATAGCAGTTAGAGAAACACACATTCTGTGTGCTTGAAGACCAAACTGTGATTTTCCCCGTGTCCTGCTTTGTAGGAACTGGTTTCAATTATTCCTTCTGATTCTTTTTCAATTCTTAAGATAAACTCACTATCGTTTATATTTTCCATGTTGCTTCTGCTGTTTTAACAAACGAACCGTGCTTTTTATGGAGTTAACTGATAAACATTTATCTTTTTTGGGTCCAGTGCAGCCAGTGCTTCTGTAATGTAAATCACTGCCGCTCGTCCCCCAGCAAGGAGAACTGGGGAGCTTCCCCTCGGAGCTGTGCTCCCAGTTCAGCTGGGGGTGACTGTCTTGTCTTGCATCCCTTTGCCAGGTGCTGTCGGATGAGGAGAAGAGGAAGCAGTACGATGCCTACGGTGAGGAGGGACTGAAGGATGGGCACCAGAGCTCCCACGGAGACATCTTCTCACAGTAAGGAGATTTTGCCACTTGAGGCTATTCTATAGTTGGGGCTCTAATTTTGTGACACTCACGCGCGTGTTTGACGTGGGTAAATCCTCTGTTAAGGTCTTTTACCCAGTCAGGAGGCACTGATCTGAAGTGACAATTGAGAATTTGAAGAAATTAAATTTAGAGGGGATATCCCACCTGCAGCTTTCAGTTGTCTTGCATCAGTCCTTGCTTCAAGAGCAGTGAGTAGGACCCAATGGTGTCTTCTCACGTGGGCAGCTCTTGCTCACTTGGCAAGCTGCGTCGCTAGCGTGGGTGGTTTGTCAGGTGCTGCAGCTGCATTAACTCAAGAAAGTTCTTACACGTTTATCTGGTGTGTGACTGATGTTTAACCTGTTGGCAGGGATCTTGCGTGCGCTTCGGGGGTCGCTTTTGCACAATAACACTGCAGTGACTTACACACCACTTCGGAGCAACTGTAGAAATTGGATCATCCAAATCTGAAGGCACTTGCATGTTGCTCAGGCAGAACCTGATTTTCTCTTTGTTTAAGCCCTCTTTGGTTCTGCTTGGCACAAAGTGACTAAAAATTCCCGAAGCTGCTCATCTCATGTAATCCTCTTGGGTGAGAACTCATGCTTTCTGCTGGTCTGTTTTGAGGAAAAATAAGCAGACTTGCTAGGAAGGTGGGTTTTTTTCCTCATGCCTCAGCTCCTCAAACTGCTGAAAACCTGCTAGCACTGACCTGCGGTGCCAGAGATGTAGCAGTGCTCAGAGTTTGCACCTCGTAGTGGTGATAGCTGAGCACCAGTGCAGTACGGAGAGGCTCTTCTCTTAAGCAGTGGTCAGATTTTGAGCTGATGGCATTCAACTCCTGCTCCAAAACTTGTTTTCTGTACTAAAGAAAACTCTTCCAAAGCGGCCACTTTGTTTGAAGGCATTAGCTTGGTTCCTGGAGGAGCGAAAAGAGGTATCTGGATTTGTTATGGTGCTTTTGTACTGTGAGGAGGCTGTTCTCTAGGGGTCTGGAAGCATAGAATCATAGAATGATCAGAGTTGGAAGGGACTTTGAAGACCATCCAGTGCCACCCTCCTGCCCTGGGCAGGGACACCTTCCACCAAACCAGGTTGCTCGAAGCCCCCTCCAACCTGGCCTTGAACCCCTCCAGGGATGGGGCAGCCACAGCTTCTCTGGGCAACCTGGGCCAGGCTCTCACCACCCTCACACCAAAGAATTTCTTTCTGGTATCTAATCTAACTCTCCCCTCTTTCAGTTTAAAACCATTACCCCTCAAATGTGCTCAGCAAACCGAGTTGGCGCCGCCTTGGGCGACTCTCTTCATCAAAGCCTCGTTTGATGGGAATCCCTTCCTGACTAATTGATGTGCTTTACTCCAGCTTCTTTGGGGACTTTGGATTCATGTTTGGAGGTAACCCTCGCCAACAAGACAGGAACATTCCCCGAGGAAGCGACATCATCGTGGACCTGGAGGTTACACTGGAGGAGGTGTATTCAGGAAACTTCGTAGAAGTAAGCTTGACCATTTGATTGTTGGTCTTTCCAAGTCTTCTCAGGTTTGAGGGGCCTGGCCTGGTCACTGCTCAGAGTAATATCTTCTCCTGAAGAACAGAATTGAAATAGCTGCTCAGTATCTGACAGTGGAGGATGTTGTGATGCTATTTGCTAGCAGTTAACTGAAGAAACGATACATTTATAGAGAAATTGCCCGATGGCAACGATGAATAAAGGGATGCTTCTTGTGATAATGGCATACTTATTGGCTGTTGGTGACTAGTTGTAGCTTTTTTTATTGTAGTAGCCCAGTTGGGAAAGGTATAAGTGGTCTCTCTAGAATTTAGTGATATTTGAGGGCCCATTCATAAGCCTCAAATTCATTTTGTGATTCTTGCAGAACCTTCTTGAGGATTTTTCATACACTCTTTATATGGCCAAACACGTCACTGCAAATTTTTCATTACATGGAAATGTGTGGTGGCCTTTTAATTTTTATATATATATTTATTTATTTTTTAAGCAAGCTATGCTACTGGTGCTGACAATCCCTGCTATTCTGCATGTTAGAATTTGCATTGATTGAGTTTGTGTTGTGTCTGGGTAAATGGGGAGCTCCAAATAATTTTGTCTGTTGTGTGGAATGAGGAAGCTATTGTAACCAGTGGTGTCAGATGTTTCATCCTAGTGTTACCTTCCCTGTTTAGAAAGATGTGCCAGAAAAAGAAGGAAAATTGTAATAGTGGTGTCAGGAATTTTTATTTTTTTTCTGATATTTGGGTATTTAATGTTTGGTCAGCAAGAAGTGGAAGGTGGAAACTTATCAGGCATCTTTTGCCACAACCACTGTGGAGCTACTGTGGAGGCAGCAGAGAGTGCATTAAAAAGAAAAACCCCAAACTATGTTCAGGCTGACCCTCGTGAAGACCCAGGAGTGCCACCAGTGCTGGTGTCAACTTCTTCCTCTCTCGTGCAGGTTGTCAGGAACAAGCCAGTGGCAAGACAGGCACCTGGCAAACGGAAATGCAATTGCCGGCAGGAGATGAGGACCACCCAGTTGGGTCCTGGGCGTTTTCAGATGACTCAAGAGGTGGTTTGTGACGAATGTCCCAATGTCAAGTGAGTTTTAAGCTCTTCGCTGCTCTATGGATGTTTATTCAAAACCTGCCACTAGATGGAGGAAAGCGTCTGTACTACCAGCAAGACCTGGGGAATTTGGAAAGACTTAGCACAGGTTTCTCATTTCAAGGAGCCACTCTCTATTCTTGCAGTAGAGATGATCAGCTCTCTTAGATGTAGAGCTCCCCAGTTTGCTCTTTCAGCCTCTTATTCCTTGAATACTCAGAGTTGAAATCCCACAACTAAATCTGAATAAACAAAGCCAGGGTAGCCCACGGTTTCCAGCTGGGAAGAGCTGGACGTGGAATACTGTGGTGTAGTCACACATCCAGACACTCGCTGTGCGTTTAGGAACTTAACTTTGCCTTCTCTGCTGGATGCACTCAAGAAAAGGCAGCACTCACCTTCTAGTTTTAGATGTGAGCAAGGAGAGGGTGGTAATTTGGGGGGATCTTCTCGTTACCCCAGTAACATAAGTAGGTGTTGAAAACTTAGTGCCTGCTCTTCCCCCTTGCAGGCTTGTGAATGAAGAGCGAACACTGGAAGTGGAGATAGAGCCAGGCGTGAGGGATGGTATGGAGTATCCCTTCATTGGTGAAGGTATGTATATGCCCTGCTGCTCAGCTTTGACTTGCTCCTTTTTCTGATGCAAGACTGGTCTTCCTGGCAGTGAAAGTGTCCAAGCCTTGCTTTGGTGACTGATCGGCGTGTGTGGTTTGTGCCCTGCAACCTCTGCAGGCTGCTGAAATCCAGGAGCGCGCTCTCTGCTAAGTCTGGATAATGCTCTGAGTTCCTGCTCCCTTTGCTGCTACTGGAGGCACACACACACACAGAGCTCCAAATCTGATGTTTTGGATAACTTTTGAGTAGGAGTATCAGTTCCAGGCTTGAGTATGTGAGGGAATCCCAAGGAGAGAAGTCCTTCAACAAGCAAAGGCCATCATGAGCGTGCAGGCAGCTCTTTGAGAAAGCAGAGAGGGAGGAGCTCATTGAGGCAACAATCAGAAAGTCCTAGGCTCTTCAACAACAGATGTATCTAAGCAGGCTTTTTGGCCATGTAAAGATCAACTAGTTATTTGTTGTTTTTTCTTTCCTTTAATGTGTGAGCTGCAAATCTCTATTGTTTCATATGCTGCTTGTTTCTTTAGTTGTTCTTAAGTAGCTCCTTTAAACACAGCTTTTCTTTCTTTTCTGCAGGTGAACCCCATGTTGATGGGGAGCCAGGTGATTTGCGCTTCCGAATAAAAGTTCTGAAGTAAGTAGCTGGCCCTAGTTAGACTGCTCTTTCTGGTTCCTCTAAAGAAAGCTTGCACACAACTTCCTGGCCGGCGTTGCCAGCTTGGCTAGCGTTTAGCTTTCCCTTCAGCCCAGCTGGTGCAGGCAGGGATCTGGCTGGGGAGGATGGCATCACCGTGGTTGAATATCATAGAATTCTGTGATGTTCAACCATGGTGATGCCAGAGTAACTGGATTTGCCACTGTTAAGATGCTATGATAATTCCACTTTTATTTTATTTGGCTTGAATTCCAGTGTGCATTAGTGAATCACTTGAAATAGTACGTTTATGGAAAAGCGGATATATCTCCCTATTGTAAGGAAATGGACTGCTAAGAAAATCGTTGGTGTGAATCACACTTCTTGACACGCCTCGCCACTCATTGCCCTAGAAATAGAAAGGTTATTACTTGTACTTATCTCACACAGGAAAACGAAGTTCAATTTCATTCATTCTTCACTTCCTCTTGGATTTGTCAATGCACCAAACTCGCACATAGAGGTGGGGGGGGGAAGGTAAAGGACCCTTCTATGGGGAAGGAGAAAAGCTCTGTGTCTTTTATTTCTGCAGGCACCCAGTTTTTGAAAGGAGAGGAGATGACTTGTATACAAATGTGACAATCTCGCTGGTCGAGGCACTTACAGGCTTTGAAATGGATATTGCCCACTTGGATGGGCACAAGGTGAGGCCAGGGTTTGCTTTCTTGCTGTGTGGAAACAGAATTTAACTGTAGGTGTGCTGTGCTGAGGATTACCTCGCTCGGAGTCTGTGCAGCTGCTGGTTGTGTACGGTATGCCCTCCGCTGGAGACTTCCAGATGAATTCCTGTGGCCAAAACAGACTCTGTGCAAGGGGTCCACAGTGTGGGTCTGGGTTCCAGACTGTCACAGCAGTCACTGCATGTGCTGTTTTTGAGTGGTGGTAGTTCTGGCAGTAATGCTGCTTGGACCCCCTGAATATGACTGATTTTGGCAAGGAATCAGTATCAGTTGAAGCTTTTCGGTGGGTTGGAAAGGGTATTGGGGTACGCACACAGAACACTAACAACATTCTGAAATTTCTCTTGTCTCTAGGTTCACGTTGCTCGGGATAAAATTACAAAACCCGGGGCCAAACTCTGGAAGAAAGGAGAAGGTCTTCCAAATTTTGATAACAATAATATCAAAGGCTCACTAATAATAACGTTTGATGTGGAGTTCCCCAAAGAGCAACTGACAAACGAGCAGCGGGAAGGTGCGTGTCTTATAAAGCCCTTGTCACAGCAGTGGCCTGCACAGCCCTCTCCCCAGCGCTGATAAGAACTTGGCACAACCACAGGAGGGGCTTTCCTCTCCCTGTGCCCCTCGTACAACATAACAGGGTTGGCCAATGCCCTGTGATTAACTGCCATTTCCTTTTGAAGTGGCTGCTGCAGTTGTAGGGAGCCAGATTAGGTGCTGGGATGCGCCACCGTTGGGATGGAGCGCTTGGCAAGTTGGCAAGTGCTTTGTTTCGTAGCTGGCCATCTGTCTGAGCTGAGAGACTTCCTGGGCTTAGCCTCTGTCTGCTTTGCCTTCGCTGGAATGGGATCACAAAGCTGTTTTCCAACCCTTGTTTCCACTTTCTTGGAGGCAAGACTGGTGAAAAATCCCTCTGCTGTCAAGGGTAAAGAGCGTCAGGCAGCATCAGGAGAAGGATTGTTCCTCTCTGCATCTCCTCCTACCCCAAGTGCTTTGTTTTTATAGGAAGGAAAGGTGCAGGAGAAATGTCTGGTAGGAGAGACCTGCTTTTCGGCGTCAGTACTCAAATGGAAACTTGATGAACCTTGTAGAAATCCTGGGAGGGCAAATGCTACACTCCTAGCTGGAAGTCCCTTCAGCAGCCTCTGTGGTGGGTTCTGCCACTCTGTGCAAGGCATCAGAGTAGGCATCAAGGGCCACGTCCTCTGCTACGGGGCAAAAAATGTTCTTGACACGTACCAGTGCAGCTCTTCAGAAAATTCCCATCCCAGAACTTCTCCCTGCTGCTCAGGGTACCATACTTTCTTCTTCTGGAGGTGCCCTTTTAGTGGATTCTGGCAGCTGTCCTGGTGGAATGGGGAAAACGCGCAGCTTTCCTGGACTCCTGAAGTTTGTAGAGGGAAGCCAAGCCCTGGGTGGGCTCCTCTCGGCCTCGCAGCACTTAGTGCTGCATTGGTGACACTGTGCTGGCTACCACTTGGAGCCCAGCTGGTAGCTCCAGCTCCTGGCTGATGTTCTGTGGCTCTTCCTGCAGCTGTTGGGGCTTCGAGGGCTGTGTTTTGAGTGAAGCTGGTTTGTGTTTTTGACCCCTTTGCTTTCCTGTTTGTCGCGAGCGCGGTGGAGCAGTGAAGTCTCGTTCCAGGCTCTGCTGCCCTTCTGGAAGCTTCATAAGGTGGCAACACCTCTGGAACAGACGTGAGGTTTTTTCCAGCTGTTGCTTTTGGCAGTTTGTGAAGAGTCTGGGAGAAGAGCAGCGACAGAAGCCTGCATGTTTATCAAAATTGCTTGCGCACCTTTACGGATATCCTGGGAACAGAGAGGTGATGGTACTGGCATGAGTGTGTTCAGGCACGGGGCCTTTGGGTGTTTCACTCCCTCCTAAAGCAATTCCACCCTTCCCAGGGGAAGGTGACTGGGTAGGCAGTCAGATGCCTTTCCGTGTGCTACGATATCTCCAAACACCCAGTGATTTAGGGAGTTTTTTTGAGGGAATAGGTCTCTTCGTGTTGTGTGGCAGCAGTTCAGTGTACACACTCAAAGGAAGACTGTAGGCTTCAGAATTCAAAACATCCCTTTTTTTTTTTCTTATTGTTGGCAGTGGTCCTGATTTCTTATCTCATAACCATATGTCCAGCTCCTGGGGCAGTCAGAAGATACTGTGCCTCCAAGAGCACCACTGGTCAGTGTAAGCTTTGGAGTCAGAGAAATAATATGCTTTCTTTCCTGCCAGTGTGACATCAGGGAATTTATTGCTTGTTGATAAGAGATGACTTTCTCTTTGACATAAATCTCTCTTTCATCTCTACTGACGCTTGTTTGTTGTGGTTTTTGGGAGCTTTTTGGATCCCATGCTTTAACTCTGGAGTGCTCAAAGAGCGATGGCTGGCAGCAAAGTGCCCGGGTTGTGTTGTAGCCTCTCACCTGCTGGTGGTGTCAGAAAAATCTCAAAGTTGGCTCTATTTAAAAAAATAAAAAAATAAAAAAAAAAATGCCTGAGGTGCAGCAGCACCCGATGTCAGGATTCCTGGCTGGAATTCCTGGTTGAACATCAGATACGTGCTGAAATATCCTGTGCACTAATGAGGGTATCCTTTGGGCCAGCAGGCAGCTGCCTAGGGCTAGCTAGCAGGAAACGAGGTACGGGAATGGTGCTAATTGTGCTTTTGTCAGGGTTAGGGGAGCACACCTTTCTCCAGCAATGTCCTTCCTTTCGAAGAACTAAACATCCAAGAGGCACATCCTCTCACCCATCGGCCAGGAAGCGCCTTTCAGCCTCCTTTGGCTGTGGAAGGGAAGCGAACTTGCCTCACACTGCCCTTGGAGATGTTTCTGAATGTCAAAAAAGCTCAGGATTCTCTGGGAAGCAAGTAAGAGGCATGAATTGCTTGGCAGGGCACAGTCTTGGTTCCAGTTGTTGCTTCCAGGATGGTTTTCCAGTATTTGAAGAAGAGCTACCGTCACCCTCGCGCATCAAATTGCCAGTTCTGAAAGGACGGGAGTATTTGTGGCCAGGGTGATTGAAGGGCAGGCAAACAGGACAAGGTTTGCAGGGAGACATACTCTTTTATAGCTGGATTAGTCCTGAAGAAGGGTTGCATGCCTGAAAGCTTGGGTAGTCGATTGTTTTTTTCCTATAGAAGTAAATTTGGCTGATTTTAATTACTGATCCTCTCTCTCTCTCACTTAAAGCCAACAGTATTTTCTAGGCAGCCTAATCTGACCTGTTGTACAAACACGTGAAGCATCCAGCCCCCTTTCCAACAACAGTATTGTGACAGTTTAGCTTGATTTTTATTTTTTTTTAATTATCATTTGAAAGTTATCTATGGCTTGGGTCTCTATTTTGGGTCCTGAGAGCCCCTGCTCAGGCTCAGGGGTTTCTGGTGCTGGTCAGAGCAGAGATGCTGCCATGCCCTGAGGGCAGTGGGAGGCCTGGCAGTGTGTCACCAGGCTGACTCTAAAGAGGGAGTCCCCTCTGATTATCTCTGGAAAAACAGCGTGACACATCCATTCTTGCCAATCTGCCTCCTCTGCTGTGTGAGGACTTGCCCTTCAAGTAGCAGGGAAGACCTGCCAGCCTCTCCCTGAACGTGCTGACTCCAGTAGATCAGCTCTTATGGTTTTAAGGGCTGACTCACTCTTCTCTTACTCTGCTCTGGTAAGAATTTGGTACTGCCAGGACCCCAGAGCAGTCAGGTCTTGGAAATATTTTATGAATGGGCTTTCAGGAGGTGGGGAGGATGGTATTTGTAGCCATCTAGACTCCTCTGTGAAACAGCGGGTTTCAAAAAAACTCCAGATATTTAACTTTCAGTAGGATATTTAAGCCCACAGACGACAAGTTTGTTTCTCCTACTTGCCTTCAGGGGCTACTTCTAGTGGACGGTGGTGTCCCCAGGCACCACACACCGGCATGAAAACCTCTGCTTTCTAATTACTAATCCTCAAACGCAGCCTTCCTGATCTTCTAAGATTCCTCTTGGGCTGTAGAGGGAGCCTGGGGAGATGAGCTGGATGAGTTAGACTCTGGAAATACTCAGCAAGCTGTTTGTTGAGGCGTTTTTACTCAAGATGATAAAATAGTCCTCAATTTGAGTCCCCATCCCTGGATGTGTTTAAGAGACGATTAGATGTGGTGCTGAGGGATATGGTGTAGGGGAGGACTCTGTAGAGTAGGGTAGATGGTTGGACTCGATGATCCCAAGGGTCTCTTCCAACCTAGATGATTTTATGATTTCAACAGCAGAGCAGCTCTGGGAGCCAGATTTATCCCCGTGAGGATCTGGAGGTGGTGCTCTAGGCTGTGAGTTTGCAGCAGAGATGTTTATTTATTTTTTTTCCTCCCTGGATCTACCGGCCTCGCGTGGTCCCGAGAGTCCACGAAAGCGCTTGAGTACTATTTCTCCTTGAAATAGTAAAAATAGGAGCTGAGATGTTGCCCCACTGCGTTTGGGGAGGGGGGATGTTTCCTTCTTTTTCTCTTCTTAACGGTGCTTTTGGTGTTTGTGTTATTTAGATCCATGGGCTCAGCGTGGAAAAGCTGGACCCCGTGAGCCAGATGTGTAAGCACAGCAGGAACATCCAAAGGCAGAGTCCTCCTCCTCCTCCTCTTCCTCCCGTTCATGCCGTGCCATAACACGCTCTCCTTTCTCTTGCAGGTCTCAAACAGCTGTTGAAACAAGGCTCGGTGCAGAAGGTGTACAATGGATTGCAGGGATATTGATGTGTGGAGAGAGGAGGAAAAAAAAAGGAAAAAAAAAAAAAAAAAGGGACTTAACCGAAAAGGCAAAGTCAGATTTGTTTGCGGTCTTTTCTCCTGCCCGCTGGAGAATGGAAAAGAGGGAGGGTGGGGCAATTGTTGAGGTATATATAAGTTTTGTTGGATATTTTTTTTTTTTTCCTTTGTAAATTGTGGAAGTGCTCAGATGAGTTGGGGGGAAATACTACCCTTTTCAGGACATACCTGGTGCTGCCTATCACGTTCCGCGTCCTGGAACAGCAAAGAGACTCCTGGAGCAGGAAGAAGAGGGGGGGGGGGGGAAGAAAAAAGAAAAAAAAAATTGGGGAAAGGAGTTTTAAATTCCACCCAGATTGGAATTTCTGGTTTTTAAATATATTTTGATGACTTTTCTCGACCATCTCAACATATTTTCATAGCTTCTCCTGCTTTTTATGTCCTTTGTGTCAGTCTCTTCCAAGTTTCTGTTGTTTTGGGGTTGTTCCTTTTTTTTTTAAGTTGTTTTTTTTTTAAATCCCAGTCCTTCCTGCCCTTCCCCTTCGAATCCAGAGTGTGGTGTTGCTTCAGATTCCGTGTTTCTGGGGCAGGAGTTGGGGTGCTGTTGGGAGTGGAGTGGCAGGAGATCCTCTAAGGGCTACATTAGGTCCCACAAACGGTTGGGAAAGCAGGAGAAAAAGAGTCTTTTAAGGTTCCTGTGGACTCTCTTAACTACCAAGTAGTCCTCCCGTCCCAAAAATGAAAGTTTGGGTTTCAATTTGAAGTCGCAAAGACTCCTCAGCCATCCACGGTGAGGATTTTTTGGAAAATAAATGGGAATGGCTCCTCGTGGCCTTGGTTCTTCCTGCTTCCTCCCCCCCGAATGTAACCAACAGCTTGTCTGGAAAAGTTCACTTACCTCCTGCGCTCCGTCCTCCGTGAGGACGGGTGATGCTGAACAGCACAGAAATAAAGGTGTTTTGAGTTGGAATGGCAAAAACTACCTGGTGATGTCTTTCAGCAGCCCTCACCCTGGCTCAGCTGTGAGTTGTTGGGATGAAGAAGGGAGCTGTCCCTTCGGTGATCCCAGCTGGGAGCTGCTGGTGAAGGGTGACACCACGGTTGAAAACATCAGCAAAACCTCTGTAGCTTCTGTATTTGCAGCGAGGACCTGGTAACCTGGCAGGGGGGGTTTCCTGTGCTGCTGAGGTCTCTCTTGAAGATACGCACACACCCCCAGCCCTGGTTTTAGCATCTCCATCAAGGATTCATCTCCATGAGCTCTTCAGGAGCAGCAGCTCCAACAGTGTCTCAGAGGAGCCCGTGTCAGGCTCGTGCTTCCCTGTGACAGGGGTGTAGGCAGCGAGAGGAATGAGGGGGTTGTTGGCGTAGGACGGTCTTCTCCTCCTTCCCTCTGGGCTCTTGAGGGATATCAAGTGGGATCTTTACAGCTCCTGCCTTTTACCTCCTTCCCTCCCGGGGAAATGGATGGAATCTGGTGTTTCTACATGGAAATATTTGCTGCAGGAGCCTCAAGGCTAGTTTTTCAGGGGGGTTTGTTTTTTGGTTTGTTTTCTTCATCATGGTTTGGTGTTGTTT
>JAHREE010122167.1:0-38068 GCA_033628505.1 Tringa tobata | reverse complement strand
GGCAGCCTGCCCAGGAGCCAACATGGAGCAGAGGATCAGCTCTTTCTTTAATTCCATCTTGGAGCTCATCCGTACCAAGCATGAGGAAGGTGTCTTCAACACTGTCTGCCTGGCTGTGCTGATGGGTCTGCCCTTTGTCGTCCTCATTGCGTTCATTTTCATCTGCTGCCACTGCTGCTTCTGTAGCCGGAGGGGAGAAAGTAGGAAGAAAGGTGGCACCAGCAGCAATGGGCAGCTGCACGCTGAGAGAAACAAGAAGAAAAAGAAGAAGAAGAAGAAGGATGAAGAGGACCTGTGGATCTCAGCTCAGCCCAAGCTGCTCTTGCTGGACAAGAGACCCTCCTTGCCCATCTAGCAGACAGGAGGGCATTCAGGCCCTCCCCTCTGAGATGCCACCAGTACTTTCAGCTGTGCACTACAGGAGGTGAGGAGATGCCAAGGCTGCTGCCACTTTATGGTGACTTTCAAAAGAGGCTGAGCCCAGCAGCTAACTAGCACATTGAAGGGCCAGCAGCGAGCAAGGCAGTTGGGCACAGGTTTATGCAAGCCCCTTCTCCCCCACCACGACAGCGTGCCCAAGGGCAGAAACCCCTGCAAAGGACAGGCGTGCATGCAGACATGTGCCCTGCCACCAGGCCGTACGTATCTCCCACCACAAGCACATTGCCCACGCACCAGGCTGGCACACAGTGACTGGGCAGGAGGCTCTCCCTCTCGTGAACAAAGGTGCGCAGAACCACGTGCACGCAAACACCGAGCCGCTGGCACACTCCCCCTGCACAAGTGTAGATGGCTGCATGCAATGCAAGCACAGGCACACCTCGTTTGCTTGTCCTGCCACGGAGATGGCACAGCTTGACTGTCTAGGCTCCATCCGAACCCAGCTCATGTCGAAGATCCAAAGAAAGCCAAGCACAGAGTTACCCCACAGCTCAAAGATGTGCCATCTTCCTGGCTACCAAACCAAAGGCAACTGAGAGCATCTGAAGACAGATGCCCTCAGCCTAACCTCAGAGACCTCAAGACACCATCTTAAAGCAGCAAAGCAGAAGGACACGTTGCCACCCAGGCCAGAGGCAGGGAGGAGGCTGCAAGACTGGCCTTTTTGCACCAGCACTTAAAAAAAAAAATCTTCCTTGAAAGATTGTTTTCTACAGACTTGCCTTTAGAGAGCCCACCACGCTACTGCAAGAGTGGAAACACAAGCTAAGGCTGTGTAAAGGCTTAGCTGTGGGCATTAGAGTTATTTATTGAATGACTACTAAAGAAGAGCAGGACCAAAGGCCCCTCTGTTGCGGGGCTGGGCACCCCAAAGCGGTATTGAAGCAGCAGACACACTTTCCCAACACGCTTGACCGTCCCCTCTCCCTGCAGCCCTTGTGCAGATGCAGACCCATGAACACACGCTGACACCAGCTGATGCCACGCAGGCAGCTCTGTAGGCCACACAGAGGGCTTCTGTACGGCTGTCAAGCCAGCTGTCTCTGGGATTTGGAATGTGCTGTAGGAGCAGAGGGCATTAAAGTTCATGCCCGCAGTCGTCCCATACCCAGGGATGCATCATACAGCTGGACCCTGCATCCCTCTCCGTCCTCATCTCATGGACGTGCAATGGCTCAGCCGGACACAGCAGCTAATGAGACCACACACAGCTCTCACCCCTGCTCCGGGTTTGACCCTCTGCTCCCCCCACATCTGCATGCCCAGCCTACCTCCTGGGGAGCTGGGGGTCTCCTCTGCCCCCCGCTCTCTGCCTTCTCCAGCTTGTTTTGCCAGTGAGGGATGCACACTTGTGATAAGCAGCCCTGTTCTGCCAGTGAGGGATGCACACTTGTGATAAGCAGCCCTGCCACATCTGGGTTTTTCCCTGTGACTGTACACTGTATGTTTTCCTCCCGCTTTCTTCCACTTCTTAAGCTGCTGGAGCAGTCTGGAGCTGCCAGCCAGAGCCAGACATCTCGGGGACAAGCAGCCAAACCCACGGAGCTGCTGGACACAACTGCTTCCAGCCCAGGCGAGGGCAATGCTGCCTTCCCCCAGCATCCAGAGCACACAACAGCACGGGGGCAAAGCCACCAGTTAGAAGCAGCTGCTTGTGCCACCCAGTCCCAGTGCAGCCTGTTTTGTCCGACTCGGACAGGGTGGTGATGTTAACATCACATCACGGGTTTTGGCTGCGTGTGGCTGTGCTGGTGACAGCCGGGAGGCCAAGCTCCTCCTCAGACAGACCTTTAAATTGACCCCATATGTGCCTTATTTTCCAGCTTGCTTTGTTAGCATTGAAATAAGTGAGTGCCCTTCTCCTCCAAAACAGGAAGCAACATATAATGCTATAAAAAATTAGGATTTGCCACACCTAATCCTAGAGAGAAACATGCACGAATAGCTCTGGGCTCTGTCCCAAACCCCCCAGTCCAGCCAGGACCCTAGAGAACCAGTGCTACACTTGCATTATTCCTTCTTCCTTCCCTCCTTTCCCCTACCCAGGTACTTTTCCCAGCCCTTCTGCCTCCATGCTCACCAGGTGGGAAAAGCAGCCTCCTCCCGCAGGCAGGAAAGCTACCCACGCAGGTGTTCCTGCTGTGATCCAGGGGCACCAGCAGCCTCAAAGGAAGGGCGGTGCTGCCTGGAGGAATCAAAAAAAAAAAAAAAAAAAAAACAAAAATCAGAGCGAAGGGAAACACCATGGGAGGCCAGAGGCTTACCTGAACAAGCAAGGGCACGGAGGCAGCCAGCTCTGGCAGAGTGCAGCCTACCTGGTGTGGAGCTGCTGGGCTTTGCGTGGCTGGCTCCCAGCAAGAAAGTCCTTCTCCAGAAGGATTAGTGGGTAATGTTGCAGGCGAGAAGGAACCGATTCCTACAAGAACCAGAGAACTGTCAAGAAAAAGTCTGTGTTGTATCACGCATGACATCTCCAGTCCAAGCTTTTGGGAGTTCAGAGCCAGGTCTGAATTTCAAGAGCTCCCCAAAATCATCATTCAAACCACTTTGGGCTAGGCAGGGAGGGACCAGGCTACAACCCTGCCCTGATCCATCTAACCGGTGGATGGCCTGACCCTCTGCACCCCATAAAGCACAGGGGGCTGACGTGCTCAAGGACAGCTGTTTTGGCCAAACCAAGCACTAAATCAGCTGTTTCTTGAGACAAAAGTGAAAAAAGCACCTGCCAGAAGCACACCATGACCTGTCACCTGTCAGCTGGGCAGCAGCAATCCTGCAGCACCCACACTAACAAAGTGGCAGGAGATGCATGGTACAGAAACTCCACTGCATGGGTCTACACTCTCGCACACTTCTGCACTGCCTCCCCACAACTGCATTTCGGTATCAACCTTTTATTTTCATAACCAGACCATACAGCAGGGAGAAAAAAAGAATAATATTTTTTGCAAATTTTTTTTTAACCAAAAATAAATGACTTTCAAACTGCAAACAAATGCTGTGTCTCTAGCTCTCAGTCATGTTTATTTTCCTGGGGAAATCTTTCTTGTATCTGTGTCCTGGCTAGATAAGAGACAGGGAACATTCAGCAGGCAGAGGCTGTATGTCTCTGCAGCCAGCTGTGCAGCTTGGAGAGACATTTTCTTAAAGAAACAGCTTGGCTTAATCGAGTTTAATGTCCTCACCTTGTTAGTGAACAGTCAGACTTCTCTCCCCAAAGGCAAAAAGTAGTGGGAAGAAGAAAAGTAGTGCTTGTCCACTGTGGGCGGGGGGGCTGCAGAGGGTTTTGTTTTTTCTTTGCAGAGGAACTAGTTAACCACAGTTGGTTTTGATCAGACACGTATTTCATGGTGTTTGCAGCTTCTCACAGCCGCCTGGTCACAGCACCAGCTTCACACCTCTGCTGGGCAGAGCCTTTCCAAATCGTGCACCACTGAGCTCTCTTTCTACAAGGTCAGAAATGAATCTGCCTCTCACCCGGACAATGCACTGAGCTGCACCTTGCCCACAGAGCTCAGCCTCTGGAGAAGACCGGTGGCAAGAGGCACGCAGGACCGCAGCAACAAGCGGCTAGAAATGGCAGAGACACACTTTTGGGGGGAAGGAATGAGCAGTGCACAACTTGCTTCTCTCCAGACGGCAGCTCTTGCACACCGTATTGAGGGCCAGGCATTCTTGGGTAGTGTGGGCTGCAGAGGAGCTTCCTGGGTCTTAGGTTAGAAACAGACAGGGATTGAGGTCAAGTTGAGCATCCTGGAGCAGCCCAGAGATCAAGGAGATGCAAGTCACCCCCCCAGGCACCTGAAACCCTACTAGGAGGGGAGAATGGGATTGTCTATTCTTCTATTTATTCAGCCAACAAAGCCTAGAGCAGTGACCAGAAGTAACGTTGCTGCTTTCCAGGCAACTGCTCAGTACAGTAAAACTCTCCTGCCTTCTCTGTAAATTACACCATTCAGAGTACAACATCTTTGGGCAGAGGCACACCTTCTCCCTTCTCCTCCTGGGACAGCGGGGAGGTGGTTGAAGAATCCACCACCTCTTCCCCCTGCAGCAGCATTTCACTGGGGGCCCCCGCAGCAGCACTGGCCCTGCTGCACCCCAGATAGGTCCTGGCTCCTGGGGCCCAGGAACAGGACAGTCCCCATCAACACAGTGATGCCAAAGCAGAGGGGATCCTGCTGGGATTCAAATTCTGCCCCTGGGCGTGTTGCAAACCTCACTGGCTATAAAATTTAAGTGATCTCAGGGCAAGGCAGAGGCTTTGAGAAACTGGTTTGGCCATCTATGGCATCACCATTACAGGGCCAGTAAGGGGATATGAAATTTTTATGGGACTACCCCAACCAGCCTGAGCCTTGAAACCAGAACAGCCAGTTCCTGAAGGCAAACAAACTGCATTATCTGACCAGTCCCTGCTTCTAAAGCTGTAGCACAGACTCTGGTTAACCCCAAAACGGTCTTTCCACAGAGGCCACCTGGATACAGGGAAGTTTCTCCTAGTGTAGCATGAAGAGATGATGCCATCCTGTGGCTGTTTGGAAATACTGACTTACCGCAATGGTTTTCCAGCCGCTGCCACTTTGACTGTCCTTCCTCATAAAAGAGAGGCCCATAATTAGGAGGGCCAAGTCAATCGTCCTCAGAAACTGCAAACAAGGTGTCTTATTTGCCTTTACCTCTGAAATACAAAGTCCAAAGCTTAAGAGAATATTCCCTGCTCTCAGGGAAGATTCAGCTTTAGAAGGGGATCGTGTTTTGTTTCCACACGGGAAAAAGCTGCTGGGCAGAATGACACCTGCTGTGTTTTAGAGCATACACTTACTTTTAGAGTGGCTGTGTGTGGACTCGGTGATCTCAGAGGTCCTTTCCAGCTATGATGATCCCGTGATTCTCAGTCTAGTCCTCTGGTCCCCTTCAGTCACCTTCCTCATGTCTACACTGTGCCCTTCAACTGAACAACATAGTGAAACCTGTCCTCACCTACAGATAAGCAGGCAATGGGGAGAAATCACTTCACCACAGTAGAGACCCTTCATCATTTTCCTGTGTCCTTCTCTCATGCTCTTAGCGCAAACCCTGCAAAACACTTCAAGTATCACTTTCTTTTCCCTTCCTCCCTCCATTACTCTCCTCCTTCCCCCATACCACAGCTGGGATATCCTAACGCAGCCCAGATGAGTCTCTGCCTGCCCATCCACACAAGAAGCACAGCCTTATAAGCACTATGAAGAATTCAGCACTCATCTTTGAGAGACAACCCTCTAGCTAACTCCCCCCCAGCCAGGTCCTAGCAGCCACAGATTGGTTAATTGCTTTGCGGTATTAAGTCATGAAGAAATCACATAGTTCCCATCCCTGTTTTGGAGCAGGCTCCAAAGGCCTAATTTTCACAGCCCCAGCCAGGGCCTAGGTATCTCTGTAAAGAAGGATTAGTTTAAATAGGGAAAAAAAGAATTCTGCCACCCAAAGCAAAGACGACAGAAATGTTTTAAGACCTCCTTTATTTGCAATTTTATTGCTTTGCCAGTCTGGGAAGGATTCCTTAAAATGTATTACTCAACTTAGCATTGGAATAGAGAAGGCCATTAAAACATAGGACAATCATGTTCCAATCTGCTCAGACAAGGAAGCCTTTGAGCAAGCATCATTTGGTGAGCTCATACTTCTTCCCCAGCTGTAGCTGGTGGTCCAGAATTTTAATATCTACTCAGGGAAAGAAAACAAAACTCACCTTTATGGCTGTGAGGAAGAAAGCAGCCAAATGTGAAACCATTCACTGGCTCTCCCCTGAATCTGCAGACAGTTTGAAAGAGAAGCCTGACGGAGAGTGTGCAGGATCGGTTTAACTCAGAGATATTAATTTTAGAGGCGGATGACAAGCATTGCCATTTCAGCATCACTAGCTACCACACTGCTAATGAAAAAGCAGGAGGTGACAGATGGGACAGTCACATACAGATTTTTGTTCCTGGTCTTTAAGTGGTCTCTTAGGGAAGCAGTATGCAGAGACAGGCTTGGAATGGTGAGCAGAGCTTGGAAGAGCCCTTACACTCACCCTGTCCTGGGCCTCACCCAGGAGTGTGAATATTAATTGACTGCATGTCTCCTCAGGCCTTTCTTTGGGCTGGGAGACAAGAAGAGACAAGCCAAATATAGAGCAAACCACCTGGAGAGATGCGATACTGGAGGCTGAAGAACCTAGACTACAGACCTCACCTGGGTTAATGAGCCTTGCCAGCAGCCTGACAACATTTCCTAAACCCAGCTCTTTGAATGGAGGAAGATTAGGGAATGTGCCCCAGATTATGAGGAGAAAGGCAGAAGAGGACCACAGACTAAGACAGGGAGAGGGGGTGGTCTCAGGAAAGCTCTCTCTGATGTCAATCAAGGAGATATTATTTTTTAGTGGGATCAAATTTATTTCTTTTTACGTCTGAAGTGGATGGCACCAGAAAAGGACAGGATTCAGAAGCTACCAGCCTGGGTTTTGAGAAAAAACATCATGTGTTAAAACTTGTTTTATGTAAAGTTCATAGAAGTTGCATACATTGGATCAAGCAGGTCCTTGTCATGTTTAGCCAACCAGGGAAGCTACAAGTTGAATGCTCTCCACAAGCCCCCTCCCAGTCTCTGACAGATCACCCATCAGGAGCTCCAAAGGCTGGAAGCAGGCTAGCAGGTTGCAAATCCAGTGGTCTCTGTGTGCATGTTGGTCAGCGATTGTCTCCAATGTATTGGAGAAAGCTGTCTGAATCTAACTTTGTTAAGAAATACTGAATCCTCGGGTACTGTCCTGCACAGAGTTTGATTTAAGCCCTGATCTTCCTACTCTTCCCTGATAGAGACCTCTTCTTCCTCCCCAGGATTGGCTCATTACTGGAAGACTGAGGACGGATCTTCATCTCGGTAAAAGGGATGGAGAATTCATGGCCTTTCCATGGCTCCCAGTTCACCCCCTGGGAAAAGACCAAGGAATTTCTTTTATTAATGCACCCAAACTAGGTGTTGGGAGTCTACCACTGCCGCCCTCCAATACCATTTAACCCTCCAATAAACAGAGATGCTATTGTTTACCAGATTTTGACTGTAATTTTAATCAGTCTTTCAGACACTCCTACTATAAATCAAATCTACCCAGTTTGGAACACAACAGGACTGAGCCATCTTCAAGCCCAAAATAAGCCTGTGCAATGAGATGCACACCAAGACATGCACTGAAAGCCAAGGTATAGGCTACATGACAGTGAGCCAGCATCCCAGCATGGCTCCTAGTGAGTGTTCTCTTATGCGTTTCCCTCAGAAATCAAGACAGCTCCACCTCAAGTATCTCTGACCACAAGAATCAGGGAACCATAAGCTCAAGTCCTCTGGATCCAGGGAGGACAGAGTAAGAGCTCTAAGTTTCCTTATCGATCATTTTCTTTTCAAATTAAATGAATTAGGATAGCCTGGGCAATCTCTCCTGCTCCAAGGAGTGACATTTCCCCCATGTGTTTTCTCAAGGCTGGCGAGAAGAGCTGACCACCAGATGGAGCTCCACCACTCACCTCACTGTGCTTGCTCTCCCCATATTTCCCATTGAGGTTGGCCAAGTGGCAGTTCTTGTACCACCACGCACCATGGTGTGTCAGAGCACAGTTGCTGAGAGCCACGTCATTGTCTCTGTCCCACGTTGTGAACTTCCAGCCATTGTGGTAGGTCATTGCATCCCCTAAGGGAAGAAACGAAAGACAAGAATAGAAATAAGAGACCACAGTTGCTGAACCTATGGGCTTATACACCCTTCAGGCAGAACAGAGCAGGCCTGTCAGGTGAAAAGCAGCAGCACAGAATGGGACTGGACAATAATTTCCTAAAGGGCTGCTGTTAGAGGGCATGTCCAAGGGCTGGATCCCCCCAGCTGAAGGTCTAATGGCAAGAGGATAAGTGGAAGACTATGGACACAATGGCAGTGGTAAGGATTTGAGCAAACTCCCACCCTGAAAAAAACTGCATTCTTTGCACTTTCCAGCTGGGGAGCCCCAGAAGCTGCTCCCCCATCAGCACGTTGCCTCATGGAAATGCTTCCCAGTCTGCCTTTTCAGCTGATGTTTCACTGAGTTAGAGAGCTCTCTTCACCATGAAAAAGCAACTTTCTCCTGTCTTCAGCAGGAGACAGGCCTATGGGCACACTCTCTTCAGTCTTCCCACTCTCTCCTCAAAGATCTAACCTGACATAATCATAAAATCATAGAATGGTTTGGGTTGGAAGGGACCTTAAAGATCATCTAGTTCCAATCCCTCTACCACGAGCAGGGACACCTTCCATTAGACCAGGTTACTCAACACCCCTTCCGACCTGGCCTGGAACAGCTCCAGGGATGGGGTATCCTCAGCTTCCCTGGGCAACGTGTTCCAGTGCCTCATGAGGGATGGGGTATCCTCAGCTTCCCTGGGCAATGTGTTCCAGTGCCTCACCACCCTCACAGGAAAGAATTTCTTCCTAATATCTAATGAGCTCCCATGCTACTGGCAAAAAAAAAATAATACACAGGTCCCAGCATTTGCTTCCCTGTGCAAAGCAGAGACAGCACAAGTATAAGGCACTCCTCACCAGCATTGCCTCTGTAATTCCCCACTGACAGCCTGTATCTGTCCTTGCCCGAGGCAACCTGGAAGAAGTCGTAGACGGCATAGACTGATTCGCTGGCTGTCCACAAATCCACCCGGAGCTCATAGCGGATGGGGCTGCTGCTTGTGAGATTGTGCAGCTTGTCAAGACCTAGAACAAAAAAGAATTACTCTTAAAAGGGAAAAGTCTTTCCTTCACCTTTGCAGTCCTAGACTCTCACCCTGTGACCATTTCAGTTAAATCAGCTATTTCCTGCATCCCTCCTTCCCTGATGCTGTTGTGACATTTGCCAATTTTATTCTGTCTTATCTCATTTTCTGGCAAGAGACAGCAGTATCAGAAAAAACAAACAGCCTAAACCAGTGCAAGACTGGCTGTAGTGCAACTTTATTTTTCCCAGAACATTTAAAGACTCTTGTTCCAAAGACCTTGACCTATTTAGTGCTGGACTCTCTGATCTACTCAGAGTTCTCTAACAGAACAAGACAGATAAAAATGACCTAATACACCAAGTTTTGTGTAGTATCCTAGACTTTGCATTTTCATAAATGCAATTTCTTTTTCCTCTCATAGGAACACACAAGCCTGAAATGAACTGAAATAAGCAGACTTTGGCTTGCTCTAAGACTACTCCAAAGCCCAAACATGCCAGTGGAAAGACTCAGCACGCCTTTAGAGATTCATCAATGCTTCACCAGCACTTCTAGGGAAGACAAAAAAGCTGACAGTTCTAGACTGCTGGCTCAGGGAGTTGGATATCTCAGCACTTCTGTGCTTCTGCAAAGCTGATCTTCAGCTCTTTACTTGGTCACACCCTTGTACTGTACCAAGCCAGAATTCCCCAGTGGGATCTCCAAAGCCTTCCACGTAATTTTTCCAGCGTTTGTAGAAGTCTAACTCGCCAGTGCTCCGCCTCTGAAACACCTGCAAAGCAAAAATTGCTGTGTCAGAGCTTATGACAGGCTGAGGAGAGACAGGGAAGATGGGGGTGAGAAATGCTCATCCTGATTCAAATGCAGACAAGAAGATGAAGCATTCATGAAGAGACAACTCTAGCTGATGGTATGCTGCACCTGAGCAGGGTACACACAGGAACCCATTTCCATTTTCTGAACGGGGTGAATACTTAGCTGTTCAAATTTCAGTTTACTTTCCACAAATGCCTATGGACAGCACAAATCTAAGCATGATATAAACACTTAAACATAACAAGCTTAGGGACAAGATCCACAGGGACATGTGGATTTCTAAACTTCACTAAAATCAGAGGGACTTAAGCAGTAACATGCAGCAATTTACTTCAGTGAATAAAGTCACTTATCACTGAAAATTAAAGGTAAAAAGGGAATAAAGATATTTTTATTCAGTCCTTTAGGGAGGCAGCTATCAGAGAACCTCTGATTCAGTCTTTCATGTTCATACACATTCCTCACCTCAAAGCGTTTGTGCTTCTGCCTCCAGATTCCCTTGAGCCACTTGACAACTACTATGTGGTCAGGGTCCAGGTGCATGCTCACAGTACTAGCATTTAACATACTAACAGGCATCAGCTGAACTGCATTAATCGTCCATACATGTAACCTTATCCTGTGGTCAGGATGAGATAATATAGCTTAATTAACTCATTATGAAAGGCAGTTAAGCTAAGCTATACTACCTCATCTTAAGAAAGGGCTGAAGGCACCCTCATATACATCAGCAATAATATAATCCTCTGTGGCATTCATGACCAAACAATGAAAAAGCCTTTGAGCCTCCCACAGCATTCCTACTGACAGTCTGAGGGGGTACATCATCATCCACCACCCTTACTAAAACCTGCCCCTCCCTCAAGGCAGGAGCTGAAACACAGTAGTGCAGTAGGGCAAAGAGAGCCTCAGCTAACACCAGTACCGGGTCCACTTGATTATATTCATAAAAAAAAACCCACAAACAAACAAACAAAAACAACCAGTAAGGAGCAGACAATCACTCACTATCCACCCGCCTCCATCAGTGGTCATGTCACAGTACACCTGCATCGGGCTGCTGCTATCCCCGTTCAGATAAATGGTGTAAATGCCACTGGAGGTGTTCCCATTCTGCTGCGTCTGGCTGCAGTCCGCGGGGTACGGGTAGAGGAAGCTAACTGTGAGAACAGAGGAGGCAAAAAACTTCCCATCAGCAAAGCAGGCCATAGAGCTGGAGGAAGCATTTCACACTCTGAACAATTTCTTAACATCTATGGGACTGGAAGAGAAGTAAAGAAACCTGCTGTGCACTCACGCAGTGAGTTGCATCGACAAGCTGCTGCTGGCAGCCCTCCCCACTGCCTGGGAGCTGGCACAGGGATGGGTCCCCAGAGGCTGCAAGAGATGCAGTGCTGGGTTGCAGTGAGAGCAGGAAGTGCAGCCCTTGTTTGTGAAAGTGGGAGTGCCGGTAAACAGGGACTTCAATTTCCCTGCATTTCACAATTTGTCCACAACTGGCAATCCCTGTGGGCACTGGCACAGTACAAAAGGCTCCCACAGCAAGCTTTTGTTTGATTTGCTGCCATTCTGGTGTACATTTCCTGACCTCTGAAAACAACCTGGGCAGCAAAGCAATCCCATGATGGTACTTAAACAGCTGTGCCCTACCATTACTAGGATGGTGCAGAAAAACCTCTAGCATATCATCATCTCTCCTGCCCACTGGCAGCTCACCAGGAGGCTTTGTCCCACACTTGACTGGCAAGGTTTGCCAGCAGCACTGACCACTGTGGGCAATCTCCACTTGCACTACCCTGTTGTGTTTCCAAGCCTCCAGATGGTGTGGCTTAGAGCGGACTCCTAGCCAGGAGATACATAATTGACTTGCTAGATGGTTTGCTTACGATCACAGAGTTTCCCAGTGCATCTGTAGAACATGAACTCTACCTCTGACCTCTACCATAAAGCACAACAGTTGAAGAGCACAGGAAAAAGTGCGACAACCAAGGCCAAAATCCTACCTGTTGAGAAGGCACTGTCTGTCTTTCTGCTCTGATGATCTCCCTTATAGGCCATCACAAAGATAGTATACCTCACTCCTTGTTCCAGTCCTTCCAGCACAAACCGTTGTTCACTAGGACTCAGCTGTACTTCCTGCCAAATAAAACACATCAAAGATCAATCCAGTTCTGAATATTATTTAGCTTTTCTTGACCACAGTGCCTCATACTCCGTACGTATTTAAGGGCTTTTCTTGTAGAGTTCAGACAGGCACATTCACTGTATATCCTTGAAACATGGAGTCCATCTCCTCAGAGGGAAGATTTGGGGCAAGGTCTCAAGATACACCCTTAGGACACTGAGGATACTCTATCCTAGTGAGTGCTGCCCTTCCAGGTAATACCAACTTAGAAAAAGAAAAGTGAAGAAGCAAACGTGTTCTCTGCACATGGTAGTCTGTTGGGAAGAGGTGTTCCACTTTCACCAAGTTCCTCCATAGCTTCTACTCACAACAGTAGCACATCTCCTTCCTTAAGCTCTCCCTCCCTGGGCAGTGAATAGTATAAATTCCCCCTCAAAATCGTTTTTCTGTGAACCATATACCCACAAGACCCAACTGGCAGAGCCCATAATCATAGGGGTGATTTTGGTGGGGTCTGCCAGGCTGAGGAATTAGCTGTACCTTGCTCATACCATCTTGACCCTGGTAGGTCAGAGTGTAACCATCAATGTCTGCTGCAGGAGGAGTCCAGGTAACCACACCAGTAGAATGAGTCACATCTGATATACGGAGGTTCTTGGGAGGATCAATCTCTATTGAAAAAGAAAGGAAAATTCAAGTTCCATTGCACAAATGAAAGACAGCAACTGCAGTGCAGGGCTTGGGCTGAGCTTTCAATGCCTGTTCCTGTTAATTGGGAACTTCTGAAGTAACCCAGTGACCTTCACAGTTAGCAAGAAGCAGTGGAAGCCTAGAGCAAACAGGGCAAGGTCTGCTACAGATCTGGTTTAGAATGTTTTGTGAGCCTTGCAATTGGCTCAACTGCACAGGGTAGAAGAGGTCCTGACACGTTTCCCTGAGGAGCCTCCATCAGGCTCCTCTCTGAGGAGCATTCACAGACAGGTCAGGTTTGACTCTGTGCCCTAACCCTGGAGCATGGCCCATGTGTGGTCTGCTGAGAGCCCCTACCCCTCATTTCCCTACTGCAGATGAAGAATGACTTTGCAGGCTTTATTGTTGTCATGTTTCAGCCTTCTTTAATAAATGCAGGAATACAAAGAAACCCACAGCTTTATGGTTTAGACTGTGCTGTATGTGGGACACCAGCTCCTTCACTGACATCAAAGGCTGAGCCAGGCTTTTGCTGTGCAGTCAAGACTGCCCAAGTTCAGCATGAGGAGAAGAACAGAATTACTTTTAAGCAATGCCAGTTCACAGCAGCTGTCAAAAAGCATCTGAGATACACACAGCAGGGCTGCAGTGCTTTCCAAAGCTTAGTTGGAAGTAACAAAAATCAAGAAGCCTCTCCTTAATTCTCATCCTGTGCTTGCTATATTTAGGTGTTTGGGGAATGTCTTAAGGAAAACAATTTAAGGAGTAGGTTTGTCTGGCTTTCCAAGTTTTAGAAAGAAGGTTCTTGGTGAATGGTGCTGGCCTTCAGGGAAGAACGCTCCAACCCTGAAGCGCACCTGAGTTTACAGCAAACTATAATTGAATAATTCACCTCAACTCCCTGCTTTTCCATAGACCTCCCTAGGGTACTATGACCATGTCATTTAACTTGTCTGTTGATTCAGTTCTTCTCCATATAAACCAGGCAACAACATTTCCTAGACCTTGAAGAGTGCTATGAGGATAATCCCAACAGTAATTATAACGCATCACTGACATATCACAGTTGTGAAAAGGCCACAGAAGAAGACAAGGCCAAACTATGTCAGTCTTAGATAACAAGAAGAGTGGAGCAGAGTGGTTTCTCCCAGGAAACACTGCTCTCCTGTGTATAGGGTTACCACTTGAAATAGATACAAAGGCAGAGAAGAAGAATCAAAACACCTAATACAAGAACAACAGGGATAGCAACTCCAATGTTCACAGAGCAGGTTGTTTAAAACACTGGCTATTCATTCTAAAACTGTAGACCACCTATCATTAGGCTCCAAGCTAAGCGTTAGTTCATTATCTAATGAACTCATGCTTTGTTTGGGAGACCACTTAACAATTGCTTTAAGAAAAACAGCACAGCAATCTTCTCAAGCGTAGCTCGTTACATGTATACCTCCCGCTGGACAGAAGAGGGAGCCAAAAGGTACCAAATTCATAACGAGAAGCAAGGGATGGGAAGAGCAGCCTTAGAGAGCCCTACAGTTTCACAGCACTGCTTTTCAAGACCAGTCAGCGGTTTCCTTGGGTGCAGGAGACCGCCACAGAAAAGCTCCCTGCCACAGCCATTTTAAATGCTAGGGAATAATCACCTTGAGTAAGAAAATGTATTTTTTCGCTCTCAGAAGTTGCATTATTTTTGCAGAGGTGTCATTACTCTTGGAAATATAATGCAAAAAAAAAAAAAACCACAAAAAACTATTCTGTGGGTTTTTTTGTGCAGATGTTTCAGGAATATCCCTACTAATGCTAAATGCATTCCCTCTCACAGCATTTTCCCTTCATGTAAAATCTCCAGGTGTCTCCATTTTCATTCCAGTTAAAAAAAAAAACAAAACACCAAAACAACCATCCAACATTTCAATTTGCTGAAAGTCTCCTTGCGTTTCCACTTCCAGACAGGTTCAGTCTTTTGGCTTCAAGAGATCTCCATTTGTCTCCATCAGCTGCCCTCAACCTCTAAGCACTGGGGAACTGCTTGGCATCTTGCCCTAAATCCAAGCTTCAATGTTTCTATCTCACACCAGCTTGATTCGTAAACTAGGAAAAGGACATAAGCAAGGCCAATGGATATGGAGTGACCCTGAAATGTTCCCAGTACACCATAATCCTTACGGCTGACTGAACAGGACAGATTTGAGCCTGCTTGGCAGCTGCCTAGGACCAGTCTAAGATCACAAGTCAAAGGGCAGGCCATTATTTTTAACTGTCCCCAATTCTAAAACGGTTTAACTATGGCTGTTAACCCTCTGTTATTGGTAAACTTGATAGCAGTACATGAAGCACCGCATGCTTTTGATTGCAGACTAGTGAAATAAGCTGGGTACCATCCATTGCCATTACTCCTATATTACGACATCTGCGTCTTCCTCACACACTTGAATCTCCAGAACAGGTTTACCACTGTAGATATTCATTACCCTCTAATGCAAAGAAAGATGATTAAATGTAAAATAACAAAGGGTTAGAGTCCTTCTACCCAGTTTCACTTCCCTCCTGCCCACAATTACCTGTCAGCAGGTCAATGCTCACTCTCTTGCTCTCCTTGCTTCCCAGCTCTGCCCAGAGACGGATGGTGTACTTCATGCCTGGTTTCAGTCCTGTCAGGGTGGTAATGCTCCTGTCCTTCTGCACTTCTACTTCCTTGGTGTCTCCATCAGCAGAAGTGTAGCTCACCATATACCTGTCTATGGGAGCTTGGACACTATCCCAGGAGATAGTGGCTGTGTCCTCTGTCACTTGGTCAGTTACCAGATTCTTTGGGCTGTCCACTTCTAAGAAATAAAGTGCAAAGTAGAATGTGTGGGTAACTAAAAGACACATGTGTTCCCCTTAAAACTTTTGCTCTCTTAAGCCCCATGATCCTACCCTCAGAAAGCTAAGATTGACACGGACTAACTCATCTGTAGCTTTTTCTGGGTCTCAGTGGCTAATCACCACACTTGCTATTGACAATGCAGAACTGGAGTAAGACAAGGTAAGGCACTCAGGCACAGCCATCTTCATACAGAGGTCTCAGGAGTAAATTATCAAGCAGAAGTACAGGGAAGAGTGATTGTGCAGCAGAAGGTCCAACTGAAATTTAATGTTCATAAGAATTTAGGTAGGACACAGCCTCAAGAGAGATACATTATCCAGTTATTTGGGAGCGTGCACAGCCCTGGAGTCCTCATCGACACTGGGTATGCTGAGGCAAAGAAGATGTGAGAGACTAAGGCAGCACCAACGCTCTGCTCCCCTTTATCCACCTCCCCCACAAATACCTCTTTTTGACCTGTGAGGCGCCAGCAAGGAGTAACACTTCTCTACAGTACAACTGAGGGAAGAAGGCCTTAGCAAAAGAGGTGGCCAAAGATGAACATAATCATAGCTAATTCCATCCTTCCATAGCTGCAAAATCACAACCCAATATTTTCACAGGTCACTCATGGGAGTGTTTGTGCTTGCCCTCTTGCTCTGCTTGCTTCCTTTCCCTGCCCACACACTGATGATGTACAGCACATCCACCTTCAAACTACTTAGGTCAGAGAAACCTATATCCTACCCCATCCCTCTCTCATTCCCAGGAAATGCTAGCAGTGTCCTCTGCCAAACAGTCAGCCTTCAGTCTAACTAAGCAGGCAGCTTCAGTAAGCTAAAGTCTTGATTATACAAAGGGAATTACTGATAGTTAAGAGACTTTATCAGGTTCAAACCATTTTCTACTCTTTCATGTTTTTGGGAGAAGATTATTAAGATAGGGATGTTTCCTTCTAAGAATTGATTCATTGATAAATACCATTCTCATCAGTGACACTAGTTGAACCATCCAAAGTTTAGGCAGGATTCAACAGCAATAGTGTCTACTGTGAGCTCAGCCACACTGGCAAAGCTTAGCATACCTGAAGACCAAAAAGAGCAGGTAAAGCTGATAAGTGAGGACCACAGTGGTTTAGCAAAGTGCTGTGAAGCTCACATTGGGCTGATAGTTTCTGAACTAACAGAGCAGGTAATAGTTCCTAAAAGTTATCTAGACTTGGCACCAACTCTATGTGAAGCTTGAGGGTGCCTGGAGCATGGATGTCCCCTTATCACAGCTGACCACAAGACAAACCAGTGTCTAGTATATGCTCTGCAAGAGGCCAGAAAAAAAAAAACAGGACAGAAATTGAGATCACCTCCACAACCTATTGCAACATAGAACCACAAAGATTCTCTGGAATACCTGTCACTGCCTCAGTGCTGATCTTCTTGCTCTGCCGGGCCCCCTTCTCTGCCCAGAGAAAGATGACATATTCAATGCCAGGTTTCAGTCCTTTCAGAGTCGTGGTAGTCTCATTCCTTCCCACTTCAACCTCTTCTGTGTCACCATCAACAGAAGTGTAGTTCACTATGTATCTATCTATGAGGGCCTGGACGCTGTCCCAGGAGATAGTGGCCGTGTCCTCTGTCACTTGGTCAGTCACCAGGTGAGCTGGGCTGTCAATTTCTGCAAAGACAGTTAAAAGTGAAGACTGTGACACTCCTTCCCCTCAAGGGCTTTGCTAGTTTCTTCCATTTTCAAGTCCTATTTCCAATTACACACTGATTGGACCCACAAAGCTGGTAGGTATCAAGGTCTGAAGTGATTTGACTGGGGTCTTTAATAATTTAATTCGTACAGAAGCATTCTGAAGGAACAGCACAGCCAGTCCTGACCTGGCCAGAATAGAACACTTGCAAAGCAAGATATTGTTACTTTCTCCTTTTCTCACGGTCACAAACCTCTAAAGCTCACATAGATGTTATCTGTCCAGAAAGTGACAGAACAATAAAGATTTTTTTGTTAAGAGACCAGGATGACCTGGCACAACATTTACTCATCTTCCTTCAGCAAGTCCCTGACCTAGAGCATGGGTCTTGTTAACACTTGCAACAGCTTGCAATCGATTCAGACATTCAGCTTTATAGTGTTGTTACAAGCCAGCACAGGACTGGCCACACAGGGGAAAGTATGTCCTGGTAAGAACGACTGAGGAACAAGGATTAATCATCCCATTGCAAGAAAAGGCATCCTGCATGCTGTTAATCTCTCTGCACTTCAATTTCTTCACCTGCAAAAAGGAAGTGAGCCATTCCCTATTTCACAATGAAGGATAAACAAACTAACCAACCAGAATAAAACAACACTATACAAATACATGAGACACTGCTTCAAAGGCTTCACCTTCCCTAATCCCTATTAATAATCACAACACAGCCCATTTGTAGTACATACAGGTAATTAGAGTCTCTCTGTGATGAGCTGAGTAAGTTTCACAGCAAGGTGCACTAACTTGAAGACTTGATTCAGCCTGAATCTGCCTCTGCCATGAAACTGCCTCGGGATGGACTTACTCAGTGTGAAGGCAAAGCTGGGCTGTAACTTATACTCTTAACCTATCGCCCTCTTACCTGTCACAGCCTCAGTGCTTGCCCTCTTGCTCTGTTTTTCTCCCTTTTCTGCCCAGATGTAAATGGTGTACTCCGTGCCTGGCTTCAGTCCTGCCAAGGTAGTGACATTCTTGTCTTTGTGCACTTCTTTCTCCCCTGTGTCCCCGTTAGCTGAGGTGTAGCTCACTCTGTATCTGTCTATTGAAGCCTGGACTTCGTTCCAGGAAACAGTAATTGTATCCTCTGTCACTTGGTCAGTCAACAGCTGAGTTGGGCTGTCAATTTCTGTAAGTAAAAGTCATAATGATCAGAAGTTTTAGTACATTGCTATGGTAATCACAACAGCCTACAGACACAGACAACACAGGTTTTATAAGGCAGAGGCAGTATGTTTTGTTAGACTGTCAAATATATTTGGAAAAACAGATGAGCTATAGGAAACGATTCTATGCACAGAGACCTAAAAAAGGCTTGTGTGTCCAAAAGCTTGCTTGTTTTAATTCTCCAGCTCAAACCAGTAAGTCTAACAGAAGTTTCATCATTAGCTACAAACCGTATTTTGATCATGCAGTATAAATAACTGACGCTTAAGCGAGTCCCATTAGATATCATCATTTGTGGCCCCAAATCATTTTATAGTGTTGGATACAGTGCAAGGTGGATAAAACAAGGGGGCTAACTGCCTGCAAATCCTACCATTCTTGATGCACTGGTCTACACACTTGTATGTCAGTGCCAAGGTGGCCGAGCCCTCTGCCCCTGCGCTGGGTGAGTTGGGCTGTTGATTTCTGCAGGAACGGTTAGAAGCGAAGAACATGAGTTGTCCCAGTAAAGCTGCACTTACTCCTTCCCCTCAAGAGTCCAGCCAATTTCTTCCCCTTCTTATCTTTTATTTCTTATCAAGGATGGGCCTGAACTACAAAACTGAGAGATGCCCAATTCTGAGGTATTTCAGATGGGGTCTAGGTCTCCTTCTCACAGCTGCAACAGCAGGGCTCTTTGTTGGCAACAGAAATACAGCCGACCCTGCACAGGCAGAAAGGAAAGCCCATGCAGAATATGGTGTTACTGTCTCTTGCTTTCTGAAGATCCCAACCTCTTGTCTGGGTTGCTCTGGGAATTAACCCAAAAAATCAAACTGCCTGCTAAGGATCTCTGTCTGAAATGCAGCTCTCTTGGGACAAGATTGTTTCATACTAAAGCAAAACTTCCTACTTATCACAGCTGTGATGTCTGCTGTGCTCCCCTCTCTTAAGAGAAGGTTTGAGGGTGAAGAACCAGGCAATGACAGCGAGAGCTACTTTCACATTCTCCAACAGAAAAAAAGCCACTTTCAATCTCCTCCCATTACCACAATCCTTCCCTTGCCCTTTTCAGAGACAAAAACATGAGCCTTAAGTCACTATCACAGAGCAGCCTGCAGGAATGTGCCACTTCAAGGACAGCCCAACAGCCCATGACCTATACAGAGAGCATGTTTTTTTGTGTTGGGTTTGTTGGTTGTTTTTTTTCCACTGAACTGCTAAAGACAACTCAGCAGCCTGAGTAATGAAGGACTTGCAGATGCCTCCCGAATTATTGGAACAGCATTTCTTATTCTAACTTATTCTGCTGAAGGCTGTAAACTCCAGGGCACAAATGCAGAGCCATCTGATGGCTACACTGTAATTTACCATACACCAGCTTAGCTGCACTGTGATTTACTGCACATTCGCTATGGTAAAACTTGTGATTTTCCACCTGTGTGTGCTAATCTCACCTCTTTTGTGAGATGAAAATACATTAATTCTAATGTTAATGAAATAAGCTGAGGCTCCTTTGCGTCACCCTAGAGCTGCGGGAACATGCATTTGAATAATCACAGCTCAGCTAGTTAGCAGTGTAAGATTCTCACCTGTGGCAAGAAGAATCAAGTGAATGATTTTCTTGAGTGATATGAAAACCAAGTGATATGAAAATCAAGTTTGTTCTTTAGCTATAATTGCATTGCAGCTGGGTATGGGCTGTGCCTGTATGCATTTGCAGTCCATTTAACTCCTGAACTCCCTGGGTGGTCCAGGAGCCCCCCAGCCAGTCACCTGTATCAGGAAGAACATGGGCTGGCTTAAGACAATGGAACAACTTAAAAGTAAGTGTTTGGCTGATCTTCATAATTAAGCATTTCACTGATCCTTACCAATCCCCTCTGGGTGGGAACTTAAGACAGTTCTACAAATTTTCCAAGGCAGGTGTCTAGTCTGATTTATATGCTTAAATGTGTTGGTTAACATCCTGAGTGGAGCATCCCAAACACTCCCCTAGGTAATTTCTGCTGCAGAAGTACAGATTGCACATGGAGAAGACATTTGTAAATCATCAGCAGAAACTGCTCCTATATACACAGACACATTGGACCGTGGCTGGCTGGATTATAAAAACTGAGCAAAACAGTAGTTTGAGGCATTTCCCAATCTGGCTGCAGACCCTGCTGCAAGCACACTTCCAGTGGAGATTCCTGGCCACCAAGGGACAGCAACCAAATGTCCTGTTCGGAGGCTTGATTCTCCACATGATCCTTACTTTATGATCCTAATGATCGCATGATCCCCATAAATTTGTTTTTCCTTTTTACAAACACTCTGTGCAAAATGTGTATGAGCTCCCTGTCCTGTTGGGAAAGGCCACAACAGTCAACCAAAGAAAAACTTGGAGGTGGTTTATGGCATTTTAAAGACAAGGCATGAATTACACATGCCAGTTACGATGCTGTTTCACTGTTCTCTGCACCAACAGTAACTGGTGCCTTGCTATAGGGCCTGTCCACAACAGGACTCAAAACAAAGAGCCTTCAAGCTGAGCTGGAGATCTGTTCAGACACACTAGTAAGAATGACAGGAATATTTTGCCTCACTAAAAAGCTGTGCAAAGCAGGAGAAGCTTTACAAAAATAAATGAAATAATATTTATGGAGTTTGAAATTCAAACTCAGCTCCCTCTGCTGCAGATACTACAACTTACCTGTCACAGCTCTGGTGCTTGCCTTCTTGCTCCGCTGGGGTCCCTTCTCTGCCCATATGTGGATGATATATTCCATGCCTGGCTTCAGATCCAGTAAGGTGACCATGTCATTTTCACTCCCCACCTCTATTTCCTTGGTGTCCCCATCAGCTGAGGTGTATCTCACCATGTACCTGTCTATGGGAGCCTCGACTTTATTCCATGAGACAGTGGCTGTGTTCTCTGTCACTTGGTCAGTTGCCACGTTGGTTGGGCTATCAACTCCTGAGAGAACATTTCAAAGTGCATGATTAGGAAATTCCAGCTGAATTAAACCACTGCGATACCTGTCACCACACACACGCATTTCTTTCATTTTTGCCTTACTGCTTTGGTCAGCTAAAACACAGTCACCCAGGTTCCTCCTACAGCCCCTCAAGAAAGGCAGGCATCCGGGAGAAACAAGCATAGTCAGACTGGGGAGAAAGCAGGACTGTTCTACCATTTATTTGAAACTTTCCACTGTTTTTTGCAGCAAGAGCTTGCAGGCAACCTGCCTCACCTTCCATGGCTACTGATTTGAGCGTTACCTTCTCGCTTGCCCCTCTCACAGCACCAAGCATGGGCTGCCTCCATCCTTTCTTTGCCTCCAGTCAGCCATTTGTTGCTCCTCCTTTTCTGCCTGTCCTGCAGATCTGTCTCTCAGACTCCCCCAAGGCTTCTGCTATTTTAGGTGATGAATCAGAGTTTAGTGGTAGCAATAGCTGCTATTTGTCTTAGTCAAAGCTCCTAAGTTCCAGGGGTTACATACAAATATGTGCAGGATGACTCATTGTGGATTTGTTTTTCCTTTCTAAGAAGTTTTGCATCCCCTAAGTCTGTGAGGAACAGCTTGAAAACACAAGCTAAGGGCGTTCCAAATAATCAGAGTCTAGGCAAGAAAGAAAAGCAGCCTTACAATGGCAGTGTACAGGTTGTAAGTTTTGTTATTTTAAATCAATTTTCTTTTAATAGAATCATTTACAAGACAAGCCCAGGAATATCAGGCCTGATTTGGAATTTTTCAGTCTTTGGACACAGCATGCTCATCATTTTGTAAGGGAGCTGATTTCAGAGTTTGCAGAATCTTAATTCTTCAAGGCCTTTTTTTTCCACTATAATAGCTCAAAAATATTCTGCCATGTTTTTGAAGAGCTTGAAGCATCAATGAACCAACAAGGTTTCCAGATCTGCTTTATTATTCAGATCTGGAATGCCTAAGCTGCCAGTTACAGGAAAAATAGCACTAAAGTAACGGTAGTGGTAGTAGTAGTAAAGTAACTTCTGAGCTGTACTGGGCACACAGTCAGGGGATGCTTTTGTGCCCTCCCCATGCTGGAGATGGCTATGACTGGGGCTCTGTTACAAGACAAAGCAGTCCAAAGGTTCAACCTCTAAGGGCCAGCAAGTACATGAAGCCTCTTCAGTCCCTTCCCATGTAAGGGGTGAAGACTCAAGCTACCACAGAAATGCCAGGACTGTGCCACTGTGCAGCCCGCTGGACAAGCACAACTTCACCTCTATGGGGGCAGGTGTATCAGACCACATTGGGACTATAGCCCCCAGTGGAAATGCAGGCCTGGCAATGCTGTGCTGTACTGCTCCTCAGTCCAACTGTTGTGCTCAGTCTGGTGAACAGAAAAATAATGCTGGAACCAGGCAATACAGGAAGGAAGGAGAACTTGTCCTCTTCTTTATTGCTGCTGGGCTTAGAGACCAGACAAATCAGCAGCAGCTAATGGCTGTGAGGCAGTGAGCGGCAGCTGCCCAGAGGATCTGCGAGGAAGGGCCATACCCAGACAGCAAATCATGTGTGCCAGGTTTAAGCAAGGTCATCCTGTCAATGATCTAGTTAGGGAAGTCATGAACCAGCAAACTTTGAGTTACTGCTGGACCTAGCTCTGAGCTCGTTTGAGGGTTGTTATTCCATACAGAGGGCAGCTTACTATGCTTATCCTGTTAGTCAAGCTAAGGGTGAAGTTACTGTAGGTTTAAAACCAAGGCAAGAAACTCAGCTAGGGCTAGGTTTAGTGTTTAATATATGATGTAGACAAGCTTAAACAAGATATAAACAGACCTGGTTGCAGGTCATGCATGAAGAAGCAGCCAACTGTGCACTTTTAGTGCTGTGATCTTGACAGATCAGTCTCCGAATGCTCTAGAAACGTCACTATGATAAAAAAAAAAAAACAAACAAACAAAAAAAACCCAAACCAAAAAAAAAAAAACACTTTCCACGTACCAGTCCTACCACTCACTGAGGATGGTTTCCCCTCTGTATTGTCTTTCACAGGTATGACGATGACCTCATACTCTGTGCCAGGTTTCAGGCCTACAAAGAGTAAAAGGGAGCATTATAAACAATTAGGAAATACAGTAATTTTTCTTAAAGAAATCTATTTTATTTAGTCTACACAGTTCTTGGTTTGCAGCGGAGAGAAACTTAAAGTTTAGATTTCTGTCTAACTTCCTTTTGTCTTAAGAATGCCTCAGTAGCAATTTTGGTCCAGGCTTGCCATTATGGCATACATTGACATACACAGAAAGCGAGGATTTCCTTAACATGAGTGTTACCAGCTCTGAAATAGAATATACTTTATTCTTAACAAGGACAGAATTAAAGCCGAATGAATATGCCTTGAAACTTGCTATCCACAGAGCATAGAAGCTTTCTCCTTGTGGAGACACCCATTATTACGGGATAGGAGAACCCCAATAGATCTCACCTTGTCTTACAGCAGGCACAAGCTGAAGGAGAACTGGCCACTCACACACAAGAGAACAATTGTCTCTGGACTATGGTCTGACAATCAATCATTCCTGCCAGTTGTTCCTGCCCTGTTTGGAATACCCACAAGTACTCACCAGTCATGATGTGTCTGCTTTTAGGGTCATTGCTTTTGGGCACCATGACCTGCTTCTCATCCATCTCCACCAGGGACCTGAACTTCAGCTTGTAATAATCCACATCTGTTGATGGGTTCTCCCACTCCACTTCCAGGGAGTGCTCCATTTCCTCCGTCACCCAGATGGCATTGAGTGCAGGCAGGACTGTGAAGGACAGCAGAGGGCCATGAGGAAGCAGGATGAGCACCAAAAAATGAATATAAGATAGGAAGTTGCTAAACAGCTCCCCTCCCTCCCCAGCTGCCTGCTGTGAGACCTGAGTTGCTTTCCTGAGCCAAACTGAAGAGTTAAACAAGTACAGCACAATCATTATTTCAACAGGCTTAGTTTTATGCATGGTAACACTCCAACTCAAGAGGTTTTTGGCTCTTAGCTCCCACCTGTTGTGCTAGAAGTAAGAAAAACGTCAAATAACCAAACTTTCCACCACTTTTGCCAAGTGCAAGCAAACAGCATACTACCAGCTGCTGATAAAATAGCATTTCAGATCTGGAGAGAATGTGTCAAATATGCAGCCTTCCCATACCCAGCCTCCTAACCTCAGTAGCACCAGCCTCATTCAGTCCTGGGAAGAGGCTATGAGGAAAACTTGCTGTTGCAAGCATGTTTGCAAAATTAGCACCTAGGAATGACATCCTGCATACTTTAATGTCCTTTCTGCATCCAGTTGAACAGTGCATTATTAACAACACGCTGGCCTTATCTTACATGCTTCCATTCCTGCTGCTTGCAGTAGGCAACGTTATGGATTTCCTGGAATTCAGGAGTGTCAATGCAAGCAGGATTTGGACAAGATAAAGGGAGAGATAGGAAATTTGCAATATGTCTATCCCCAACAATATGTATCTGTAAATAGATTCTCCAGAAGAATAAAATGGCAAAACTGACTGGGAGGAGAAAGTGCTCTCCCGAGCTCGGACAGGATGTTACAAACCTGCAAAGCCAAACAGTTTGCTCCACTTATTTGAATTTAACTTTAAGGATCTAAAACTTCTGACTGTGAAGAAAAAGACTGCCTGCTCCTACCTGTACTTGCTTCTAAGTACTTGGGCTCACTGGTAAACCCCTTCTTCACATGACGAAGTGTGACATTATATGCAGTGCCAGGGCGAAGACCCACAATCTCATAGCTGAGCTGCTCTTCAGGCACATGGACTTGTTTCACCAACATCTCAGACCCTACTGGATAATAGCTGAGGAGGTAATTATCCACATCAATTATGTGATCCCAGCTGACAACCAGAGAGTTCTCTGTGGAGTTCAGCAGCTGCAAGTTCTGAGGAACAAGCACTAAAAGAGAAAAAAAGAAAAACATTACAATGAGGATGATGTCTTAGCATTTGGTCCAGGGCTCACATGGCCATGCAAGAATATTTTTCAAACTTATTTCAGCTTCAGAGATAACCACAGACTGGGAGTTCCAGTTCTGTATTATCTTGGACTTATGCATTTCTTTCTGTCCAACAGCATATCATTAAAAACAAATTAACATTTCAGTCAGTGACAAATACAATAATTTCCTGGACTCTCCAATTTCTAAACCCAAACTGGCATGAGGAAAACTATCTCATAAAGCTGTCCCTTCTGATGCCTGTAGGAAGAGAAAGAAAAGGCAAAACCTTCTTTTTGTATCACTCAGAGTTATTTCAAAATGTCAACTGGTCCCCAGAAGTGGGGAACATAGATCCTCCATGGTAGAGGCAGAAAACTGAGCTTTTATGCTGATAAAAACTTACACTCGGTGCTTGCAGGAGATCTGGGCAAATCTGTGGCACATCATAAATTTCATGACACCAACAGTGCCTTTGCCTCAAGACAGACAGATAATCAGTGTCTGGAAGCAGGCCAGTAGAACATCTGCCAGAAAGTTTACCTAATTTTAATTACAAGCAAGCACATCATAAACTGATCAAACCGTTCAGAAGCTGTACTTCATTAGCAGGCAGTAATCAATAGCAAAACATAGATGGCAAGTATCTGTAAAAAGGCACGCGTCAGCAAGACTAGGTCAGACAACATCATGAGATTCTTCTCACTTGAAAGGCAGCATTCATTCCCTTGTATAATTCACAGCCTCAATTTGTGCATGCCATTGCTTTTGATGAAAACTTTGTACAAAATGTGAGAACATTCATCCTCTCTCTCATTGTGATACAGAAGCTGGATTTGAATAATCTAGCTTTGCAGTAAAATACTAAAGAACCTAAATACATATAGCACAGTTTATCCCTTGTCTAAGCATAGTTTGGAAGAGGATTGTATCTGCCTCTCTGAAAAGGAGAGATATGGCATAAGAAACTAGCATCATCTGCTTAGGATAATGCCTAGGACAGCTCGTGTTTTCAAGCAAGAGGTTTTGAAGAGGGGTTCTTGCAAAGGCAGTGACTCTCTAGCCCAGGGAGATCTATTTTTACAAGTTTTTTTGTTCTGTCCAGAGATGCACCAGAGCCATCTTCTCCAGATAATGTGATGAACGCAAACACTTCAGAACTGGATAATGACATATCTGGTCAGAGCAGGGGAAAGCAGCCCTGTGAAGGTGTGAGGGGCAAGGAGGCACTGCTTGGACTTGGTAACCCTTGAAAACCACCTCCCGTTGCTCTCTGACAGCAGAAAACCTCCTAGCCTAAAGCGAGCACAGACAGAGCACTAATGGGTGAGGTGAATTAGGAGGATGGGTGGTTGTGGGCTGTTCCAGAGGCTGTCTTGCATTCTGCTCTCTGTCATCAATCTCTCTCCATCAGGCAGCTTCTCCTCCTGAAGCCGGCTAAGGCACAAGCAGGAAATGAGCTGCACGATTATAGATCCAGCACTGGGCTGAGAGCTCACACAGGGGCCTGTTGGGAACCCTGACTCCCCTGGGAACAGCAAAAAGTCCCTCTTTGTTTTCCTTTCCAATTTCCTAATTACAGCACCAACACACAGACTTCCTGTTTAAACTAATATTGTGCTGAGACATCAAACAACTGTTTTTGTGGATACCCATGTTTTAAACTGTTGGTTAATTCGTCTTCAGATATCCCACAGTGCTATTTTGGAATGCCAGTAAATGAAGCCTAGAAACAGCACAGGCAAATACCTGCTGTTCAATGTGTCCTTGTCCTCTAGTTTTGCTTCACAAGGAATTGCAAGACATTAATTATACTGTTGCATGCTGGATAGTAACTTCTAGATGTTCAGAGGTTCCTGTTACCATGGCTATATACGCCAAAATATGTAATTTCATGATCTGAGACACATAAAAAACATAGTAGTAGTAATAATAAATACATAAAAACAGTGGTCAGTGTAAACCTCCCAGAATGCAGAAATCTAAAGCACATTGTAACAGAAAAGGCAATTTTACAGCTATGGGAGAGGAGTGCTTGGCTACAGATGCTGAGACAGGAAGCATTTGCCTTCGGACCATTGCAAACTTCCACTCTTCTGCATTACTGGCCCCCCTCCCTTCTGTGTGTGCTGGTGGGGAAGGTTTTGGTTGTCTGGGTTTTCTCCTTCAGCTGCTACACACAGGCTTGTGCTAGCACTACCATTAACTGATTCCACCTTTGCCCAATTCAGAAACATTTTCCAGGCAATTCTTGAAAACAAGGATCAGTCAGTAATCCTTAGCACAACAGGAACTCAGAGAGGAGCATGCTAACACCAGGCCTGGTTAACCAGGGATTAACCAAATGCTTATGGGAGGCAGAGAGGGAAACTCAGAATGAAGAAGGGAGAAACAACTCACAGGCATGTCTTACCCTGGGAGCAGTCGAGCCCAAAGAAGCCTTCGTGGCAGTAGCACTCTCCTGTGTCACAGAACCCATTGCCACTGCAGTCCCCAGGACATCGTCTCTCACTGCAGTCCTCTCCAATGAACTCCTCGTAGCACTGGCAGACCCCTTTGGCTGTGTCACAGATCCCATTGCCACTGCAGTTCTCAGGACAGAGCTGCTGGCTGCAGTCCTCACCAAAGTAAGGCTCATCACAGGTACACTTCTGACCATCGCAGTGCCCACGGCCACTGCACTGGCCAGGGCAGGTGGGGTGGGAGCAGTCGCTGCCCTCCCAGCCCTCGTCACACTTACAGCTGCAGGTCTCATAGAGGAAAGTCCCATGGCCACTGCAATGGGAGACACCTGGAGAGAACACAGATGAGAGAAAATAAATTATAAAAAAAAAAAAAAAAAAGAAAAATCAGGAACATAGCAATAGACAGGTAGTACAAAATTGTGTTCAAGGTCATTAAAGGGAAAGCACAAATATTGCTGGAAAATATGGACTGAAAACGACCTGAAGAGATCACCTTGTCCACCTGCCCCAGGTCCAAGGAGGGACCAGCTCCACCCTTGCTTTTCCCAACACATTTGTCCACAGCCAGCAGGAATACAGATTCCACAACTGCCCCAGAGAGTCAATTTGACAGGTTTTCACAGCCTCTAACCTGAATCTTCCTGGCTGTAATTTAAGCTCACCATTTGGCACCACAGGCATTATAAAAATGCAGAGCACATTATTCTCATCTGGTATACACCTTTTTTTTTTTTTCACGTAAGCAAAGACTTATTTCCCTAAAATACATCAGTTTGTTAAACCTTCTCTTAGAGACCACGCGGTATAAAACTTTGATCACAGGCAGAGCTAGCGGCCACCACAAAACATCATCACCAGAAACTCTGCTCTTCTTTCAGTCAGTTATCAAGAAGGAAATAAAAATACAAATTCTCAACAACTGCAAAATTCTGGAGACAAAAATGAGAAAGGAAGAAGCAGCAACAAGAAGCGTCTCCCTCATCTCCCACCCTTCCCTCCTCCAGAAATTCTACCATTGAATCCTTCCCCCTAAGTGAAACTTGGGAACTGTTCCCTTCCACTTCTAGGAGACGCTTGGTGAGATTTCCCCTGCGCTGGTTCCGGAAATGGTATGTACTACTGCATTTTGGGACCTTCACATCACAGAAACCAGAGCACCACCCCATCTGTAGGACTCGAGCATTTCACTTGAGAAGAACCCCCATAACCTCGACAAATGGTTTCCAGTCCCCAAATCTCTGCAGTAAATAAACTGATCTGGGAAGTAAGAGCAGATACTGCAATTGTTACTTACCTTGGCTTCCCCCACAGCACTTTCGAGGGCTGCAAACTTCTCTCAGCTCTGCCACTTCTTTCTCAAGCTTCTCCATCCTTTCAAGCAGATCCTTAAAGTGGGCCGAAGTTTCACAGTCTCCTTTGGGTGCATGTACATGGATGTTGTGTCTAAAGATTATATTCTGCTCTTCGTTTTCTTCGGCCTCCCCAGGATCTAGCTGCACGCCACCGTTGTCTTCATGCTGTAAAGGATCTGCTTCCACCTTAATCTGAGAAGATGTGGGCAGGTCAATCTTGTAGGAGTGGCTGAAGGATATTCTTTGACCATTGCCAGTGCAGTTGTGAGATGCAGGTTGTGGAATGGCAGATGTCCAAAAAGCACAGCACAGCAACACTCCCATCGGGAAAGCAAGCCAGCTCTGGAAATCCATCTGGTAGGCTTTCAGAGGCAGCAGTGACCCCTCAAACAGCACAGCTGCTTTCAAGAAGAGGAAAAATATAAGTATTGTTTTCATGATCTTCTAAAATACGAATTCTGTTTTGCCCTGATTCAATACTAGGCTGGACAGTACCTGGAAAAGATGAGTTAGATGCAAAAGAGCTTCTAGACTGTCAAGCTAGGAGCTATAAATTTGCAACTTTCAAGTGAAACTTAGTATCCCAGTCCCTCCAATTTTCAATTATGCCATAGCACTTCTCATTCCCCTGCAGTTACAACAGACATCATATCAGCCTTCTGGCTGTGATCTGGATTACCATCACCTTTTTGGCCATGGTAATCTCAAACTGCTTGCATGGCTTTCAACTAGAAGCTTGGTAACTGTGCTGATGCTGTGTGCTTGAAAAATTCAGATAGATGACATTGATCTTTCAGTACAAGATGTTTGGGAGATAGTTTTGCTTGCTTTATGTGCATCATGCCAGGAGATACCTTTCCCAGGACAGCTGCATTCCAGGCACGGGTAGAAATGTTTTCAGGAAGGTGTTGAAGGCAATGCCAAGATTCAGTTTCTAAAGGGACCGTAAGCGCACCATGCTTTGTCCAGGAGGGAGATCAGCTAAGAGAAGTGGATCGCAGGGCCTGACCAAGCATCAGCCCCAGACTTAGAATCCCCGTCTCTTCTTCTGCCCACTGAAGAAGAGGGGAACTGAATTTCTGTGGAGCTGAGGACACCTGCTCTGTCAAGGTGGGACTGAGATCCTCACCTGCTTCACACGTGGTGTTAATTATGCCTCACAAAACCCTCACCTTGGGTACAACTGTCCTGACAGAGAGCTGAACCAGCTGTATTCAGCTTCAGGGTCTTGTGTTGACGATTTCTGATTTAGTCCACCACTTCAAAAAGGCCCTTTAGATTTAAATTATCGGGTTTTAGCCATGGGACTCAAATGATACAGAAAATTAAACCCATCTGTTACTTCTAATATAGCATGTAGCCTACACTGTTATCTGGATTGGGGAGAATTAAAACATTTCCCCCGCTTGAAACTAATGTGATGGTATTTTGTGTGCCTGAACACTGGCCTCACTTGAGGGATTTCAAGTTTATTTAGCTTTGACTCAATTATCTGATTTGTTATCACAGCATTGGCAAGGTTCATTTAGAAGCTACTAGAGCAAATCTGTTAACAAATGGCGTGAGAGGATATGTTGTAAACCCATTTGTTTTCCCATGCTTTTATTTCAAAAACATTACGTCTTTCCTACCCTGCATACATAAATAGGAAGAGCTTGTTTTCAGGCTGATTAAATCTCAGAACTAAAACTTTAAAATAAAATAATTAAAATATTACTGGTTATCTGCACTGACATTTAGAGATCAAAACTGAAGTCCAAACATTTAGATTAAATCTTCAGGTAGTCTTTGACAGAAACAAAACTGTTTGCTGTAAAAGATTTGTGCTGTCAACCAAGCAAGAATTTTGGACTTAAGAAATTAACACCTCATAAACAAGAATAACAAGAAGGAAGAAACAGAACAAACACAGGTGGAAAGATAAAATGTAAAGTTAGAAACCTAAATTTATCAGTTGGCTTATTCAATGTTACATACTGAATTTTGGCATTAATAGTAGATGTCAATCTGTACAGGTGATAGATACTTAGTTAAATACTTAAAATTTCATACTGCAAATACAAAATGCCACCATATGTGACTTACTAAGCAGTCATGTTATTCATTGCACAAGCAGAAGAAAAAACATTATTTAAGTGCTAAATTAGGTAATGTGATAACTAGAATCCATTTGGCCAATATGTATCCATAGTAACAACACATCTGAACCCAGATAACAGTGCTGCCTCAAATAATATTCCTCGACATAACAGAGGACTCCACTCTAAAGAATCATAATAAGTGTTCGTCTCCTCTACTATTTCCATTATAATCACATTTCTGAAAGTCATACAGCCTTGGGTTATGATGAAAATTTACTGCTTCTGTGACACTTCTCTATATCTGCCTTCTCCTAACTGTCTTCCAGAACTCTGGAAAAATCCCTACCATTAGATTGATGCCATACCATTGGCAGCACAGCTAAAGGAAGGTGTCCTTCATGGTCAGAAACATGAGGCTTTGGTTGCTAAATAACAAAACAAAACCACACCACCATTGGAAATATGTATTATACATGCTTATACCTATGACAGGCCACTCTAGTGCTAGTTCATCTCTCTTCAAGGAAAGTCATCACTGACATCAACCAAAACAGGGTATGGATTTCAAAATTCAGCCTACAATTATTTATCTTATACAAATTAAATACAATAAGGGAGTTACTTCTATTGCTCATTCCCAAACAGTAATTTGTTTGCGGTGTTGGTTTTTTTCATCCATTCAGCACTTACGTACATTATTTAACTTACAGTAAGAAAAAAGGAAGGGGGAGAAGTATGTTGCTCTGCTGAGGAAGGGCTTCTTCCCTGTCTCTTTCTCCTGTGGTTTTGCAGGTACCTGTCTGTGACCAAAGATGCAGCTTTTCCACCATGACCCTGCTGCTACTCTGTTTCCCAAGACTCCCCTCCCTCTAAGGGCCACAGAAACTAACTACAACTTTCTGTTACAGTGGCTGTGCAGCCTTCTGAAACAAATCAAGTCATAAGAGATGGCTTCGAAGCTCCCAGCAAATTTAATGTCTAAATTCTACAGATTCTCACCATAGTCCACTGCAGAAAACCCCAAAAGCTTCATTTTGAGGGGTTCACTTCCAATCCCCGGGAAATGAGGAGCCCCAAACCACCACCCCCACCTCAACCACACACACTCACAAAAAAATCCCTATTAAGCACTTAGTGCTGAGAGAAGTATTCTGTTGTAACATGATGTCATTACTAATTAGGGCTTCATGAGAACCACAAATTGATCTCAGATTATTTTCCTGGGCCTGGAAATCATTCAGGAGAAAAAACCCCTGAACATAAGCATTTCTGTCAAGCATAATGAAAGAGGAGGACAGCTTTTTTGGCCTCCTCATCATGTAATCAAGAGATTTTCTGCTGCTAAAAAGAGTGGGTTTAACCGACTCTTCATGGAGAGTATCACGTCATTACATATAGCTGGCATCAACAGCAGATTAGGGAAATGACTAATTTAGGAAAGAACGGGTAACTGTCAGAACTGCTAGGCACAGAATATTCTCCTAAGGAAAGAGATGGAAGAAGCCCTGCTCACATCTTTTCAGTCTTAACAGAGGAAAGCATGGGATGATCAAAGCTGCAGACAACCTACAGCATTCACGTGAAAGACTCCAATGGTCTAACCCTGTAAATCTTTTTCTACACTACAGGTCAGTGCTTGAAGATCTGGTGTCTAGGCCTTTGCACCCAGTGAGCCTTAGGAGATGCATGGCTGGAAGCTGTTTCTATCAAGGCAAGAGCACTCCTTTGGTCTTGCAACACTTTTTGCAATACAGAATAACATAAGTCACAAACACCAAAGAACAGAACTCATTCATAGGGGCTACTGTTTTCTGTTGGCAGCCTTACAAAACCGAAGGGATGGTCAAAATATGAACAAGAAGCCGAGACCATTTTCCTTCTGCTTTATGTATTTTTCTCAGTTAAGCATTCGGCTGAGACAAGCCACTAATTTTACAGACTTCCCATAAGTGTAATTTAGCTTAACCAATTGGATTATTTATCTTTATTTTCCATAGTAAAACTATTCTGCTGTTCCAAACCTCATCTGCTTTAGAAAGCTTTGCATCAGATTTACTTTTCTTTTCTCTGGCACTGGGTGGCATGTAAAATACATCTGAGGGCTTCCAAAGGAATCATTAAATCCAGCTGCTGTAATAAGCTTGTCAGTGTTCTGTTTTCAATATTACACAATCTTTAACAATTAATTTAGCAAGATTATTTCTTCTGCAAGTATCTACTTTTTTTTTTTACCTCCAGACTGAATGAACCTTACCTAACACTACAGAAGTTTGGGATGATTTGAGATAATAGATAGAAAAACAGAATTATAAGCAGACAGGTAGATTCATCCTTACATTAACCTTTTCTTTCATGCAAATTCTTCTGCAATGTCTGATAAGCAAACTGCATTAACTGTTCATATCTGAATGAGAGATTGCTTCAGAAATCCTACATACATATTAGAAAGTGCAGAGAGCCTTAATGGTATTTGCATATTTACTAGTTAGTATAAATATGCATTTTGTAACACATCATCTAGCTCCTTTCTGTGAAATCATTAGCTTCCAGCTTCAGGCAGTCAGTCTTTCCTGAAGCAAATCTTTGTCCTGTTGCCTGCACAGCTCAAAAATTTTGTAACTTCTGCATTTGATCCATTTTACTTATCAAATTAATGACATTTTTATTATAAATAGCATAATCAAGAAAGTACTTTTATTGTGGAAATAGTGATACATTGCATTTTATGTGGTAAAGAACTTCTACTGGCTTCCACCACTGAGTCTGTGAAAAGGCACACTAGAAAACAGAGGAAAAGCTTTTGGATGAGAAAATACTGAAAAATTACTAGAAGCATTTGTTGCACTTATAAGATGTGAGTATGACCAAATTCCAGCATGATCTCATGGCAAAAGGGCTTTTAAAACAACTACTGACACACAGAAATCAGAGCGTAAAATGGAAATTACTAGGAAAATCATTCTAAAATCATTCCCTTTTAGTTAAACCCTAGCTTCATTGAAGCCAAAGGCAAACCTCCCATTTACTTTACCAGATACGTGGTTTCATATGGTCGGAGAAGACAACGTGGGAAATCTTAAGCCCTTCAAAATGGAGTGACATTAAATACTACTATACATTTTGCTATAATAATACGTGCCTATAATACAGGATTATTGATGTTTGTGCAAGGCTTTCAAAGCCTTGGAGGGCATCTGCTATAGGATGTCATGAGAAAAATTGGCTGGCTTTTCCATTCAGAACAAACAATAGGAATCTCAAAGGAAACAAAAATACTTTTTTCTTACCTTTCAAGTGCTTTCAGTTGTCTGGTTCAAGTGTTCAGAGCCCTTCTGATACAGCCACCATGTGCAAAGGTAATTTGAGGAAGCTGAAAGGTCACCAAATCCTCTCCTCTTCCCAGTCCAGCTGCAAACCAGCACCAGTGTCTGCAGTGAATTTAAGTCCCCACAGAACAGATGAAAGGAACCAATGGAGGCTTCGGGGTGTTTCCCTCTCACAAATCACCTAAGGACTAAGCTGGGTTTGGGAGCAATTTCTCCACTTAGTATCAGTCTTGCACGCCAGCAGAAAGAACAATTTTCTATTCGTTTTATCCTCCACTTCTAGTCAGAAGCCAGAAAGCCTTCCCAGTCCCATAAATCCAGCAGCAAACATCTCAGAATTATCACTAAGACCCACATATTGGCAAGCACATTTGAAGTATTAATGATGTGAAATTCAGGTGGAGTAACACAGAAGGTAAAAATAAAACACCTTTTAAAACCAGCAGCAGTTAAACACAACACTCCTCTTATCCAGTACAGTACTTGAGAACTTAAAGCAAATTGTGTGTTGTAGGCTTTGTTAAGGAACCCACAAGATTACTTTAACCATGTGCATTATTGAGCCCAGATTTTTAGCTAATAAACTGTCTCAGATTGTGACCAGTTGGCTTGCTTTACCACAACCAGAAGCTGTGCTGAGGGAGCTGAAGACGGCAGCAGCCCAAGGGCTATCAACATGCTTCCTTAGCCCTTGACAATCTCAGTCATTGCAACAGGGTAATGAAGTCAAATACAGCACACTCACCGCACTGAACACCACAAACACCACTAACTTGCACAGGGGCTCCAGATTTTCTCACTTAGTTTTTGTTTTTTAAAGCTGTAAACACCAAACACTCTGTCCTGGGCAACCCTGTTGCAGAAAGGGAAAAATAATGCTGCAAGTCAACAGGCACGGTCCCACTTCCACAGCTAGGAAAGTGCTGATTACACAGGTGATGCTATTGAGCAAGGGAGGGATTCAGTCCTGGCTGAAGAAAGAGCTCTTCTTCCCACACTCACTGGTTCCTCACTCATCTGGGCCACCTAACGAAAACAGGGAGACCAAAGGGAAGTGGAACGAAATATTGAAGAAATTAATGCATGCTCCAACATCCAAATCCCCTTTGACCACATCCGGCTCCCTACTTTATTTATTTTGCTGGTGTTCTACAGATCGCTTTTATTTTAAGGTGCAAAAATAGCAAGGTCTGGACAACATCATCAGGGAACAAAGCTTAAAATTCTCTCCCTGCAAACATCTGAAACCTACGTCCAAGCCAGTCATGCATCAACACATCACATCACTGGGAAGTGGCAAACAGCCTGAGTTTTGAGGACTAGCTACTCACAGAAGGGTTACAGCCCAGAGACTTTTGCAGGCTCAGCCCTTTCTGCTGCTGCAGTTTCCCTTCATAAACAGACCCTCACGCAAGTTTAAGAGCAGCCTTACAGCTTCTCTGAGTATGAAGGGAGCACAGAGAGATAGGAAATGATGCTGGTGACAAGCATCTCACAAGACTCATCTAAAGCAAGAAGTGGAAAATAGCTATGCTTCAAATGCCATTTTAATGCTCTGTGTAACACCTGGGTTTACAAGGCATCCAAAAACTGAACAGGCTGTGGAGAATTAACCACTTAACCAACAACAAAAATGGTCTCTTTCCACCGATGGCCATCACCTGCACCATTGGCCTAGGTGGGTAGGTTACTGTGGAAGCTGTTGCTGCTGACTGCAGAGTGGATAATCAAATTTGACTGCATTAGCCTGCCAATCTGGCCACTTCTTCCAGGTTACACCTAAGCCAGGACTGATGTAATGCATCTAAGGCATCTAAGTAAAACACCTGGCACACAGAAAACAAGCAGCATGACAAACTGAGAGAACTGAGCTTTTTGCATGACTTTTTGGATGTTGCTAACCGATATGAGTGGAAAATTTAATCAAAATGATTAATTCAACATCAAGACTTTAATCATAGAATCGTCTAGGTTGGAAAAGACCCTTGGGATCATCGAGTCCAACCACCTACCCTACTCTACAAAGTTCTTCCCTATACCATATCCCCCAACACCACATCTAAACGACTCTTAAACTCATCCAAGGATGGTGACTCAACCACCTCCCAGGGCAGCCTATTCCAGTGTCTGACCACTCTTTCTGTGAAGAATTTCTTGCTAATCTGCAGTCTAAACCTACCCTGTTGCAGCTTGAATCCATTCCCCTCTTGTTCTATCGCTAATTGCTTGTGAGAGGAGACCAGCACCAACCTCTCTACAATGTCCTTTCAAGTAGTTGTAGAGAGTGATTAGGTCACCCCTCTGCCTCCTCTTCCTTAAACTAAACAGTCCCAGCTCCCTCAATCGTTCTTTGTAGGATTAATGGATGTTCTCCCTGAAATCAGGACATGAGACTTATTTTAAACACTGCCTAAATGAAATCCCAGTTGGTAGAACAGGACCGTTTCTCTCACAAAATAACAACAGAGGCAGAATTTCCCATATAATTATCACTTTTCAGGGTTACGCTTATTCCATTTTGTCTGTAAAATGTTTTAACTGACCCAAAAATCATGAGTTGAAAAAAAAAAAAAGGCACAACACTTGTACAAACTTAGGAATAGTCCTAGGTGATAACGTTCCCAGAAAAGCTGTGGATGCTCCATCCCTGGAGGTGTTCCAGGCCAGGCTGGATGGGGCTTTGAGCAACCTGGTCTGGTGGGAGGTGTCCCTGCCCATGGCAGGGGGGTTGGAACTCAATGATCTTTAAGGTCCCTTCCAACCCAAACCATTCTACGATTCTAAATACGCAAGCAGACAAAGAAACTCTTAAGAAACAAAACTAAATGCAGATTTAGGAAAGCCACTGGCAGACAACCTAATGCAGAGAGGCAGAGAGGACAAAGGTGCTCGTCTGGAGAGGGACCCCGCAACGCGGTGTAGTGTCTCTGCATCGCTTTTTCCTGCTGGGACTCTTCCCCCTGTCGTTTTCACAGACTTTCCTCTCTAACATGGGATCCTTTGGGTCCACCCAAGTTCGGGCCTTGAGGTTTCTGTGGAAGACGCCAGCTTCCTCTAATGACGGAGGTGCCGGCTCGGCTGACATCAGCGCTGGGACATACATCACAGCTCTCTCAAGTGGTTTGGGTTCTTTTTTTTGTTTCCACCCGCAAAGGCACTAGAAATACAGTTCCGATGCGGAAAGTAAAGACCTGCCCGGCAGGGCGGTAACCCACTGGGGCCGGCCATTGCCGCCCCCCCTCACGGCCAGCAGCCGCCCCGCGCACATGCGCGGGCCCCTCCCCGCGCACCGAGAAGATGGCGGCCTCCGTG
>JAHREE010122166.1:0-10490 GCA_033628505.1 Tringa tobata | reverse complement strand
CCCCCTGATCATCTTTGGGGCCTCCTTTGGACTTGCTCCAACAGGTCCGTGTCTGCCCTGTGCTGAGGGCTCAAAGGGTGGGCTGTGAGAAGGTCCCCCTCCGTTGCTGGAAGACCAGCTGGAAGTTGGGCATTCCCCAGCCCCATGTCCCCTGCCCTGGTGGGAGCAGACCAGGTCCATGTCCATGTCCCTCCATGAGATCACGGGCAGTGTCTGCTGGCAGCGGGAGCCCTGGAATTACGAGTCACTGCCTGACACCTGTGAGAGCTGCCACCGACGGCGTCCCCATCAATGCCCCGTGCCCGGAGAGAGGCAGCCATGCTGCGCCGCCTCCGTCTTCTGAAACCTGACATGTAAAATGTCACCGCAGGGAGAGGCAGGAAGGAACCAAGGCACCTCACACATGGTACAACCTGAGCATCGGGTCATCGGGCACGTCCCGGACATCCCAGGGCATCGTGCTTCACACCCCTCGTCCCCCCGGCAGAAGGCAGAGCATCCACATTTATCCACATTTGAGCAAATGGGCTCCTTCTGGAGCTCTCGTGTTTTCACGACTCAGCACAGCAGGGCTGGTTTCAAGCCCTCTTGCCACCCTATTTAACCAGGTCCCTGTCCCCTTCCTGCTCAGCTCAGGAGGGGCCAGAGCCCCAGTTACAAAACATAGGCGCTTTACCTCACTCTTTTGCAACATTCACTTGCAACGGGCTACATAAATAACCGTTTCTAGCAGAAAAACAACCGTTTCTAGCAGATCCCCTGTGCAGCAGAGACCAGCAGTGGCAAGGTGAGGAGTCACCCTGATCTCGAAAAGGCGGGTTGCCCCACAAATCCACGGTACAACCCAGCTAAGGGTAACCACCCCCACCACCCACATCTGCAGGACCCACACAGTGTGCCTAACCGGGCTCTTCCCTCCAGCAGTTTTTCTGTGACCCGGCTACAACCCGCTCCCGGTGACTGTCCCCACGTGAACACCAACTTCTGACTTTTCAGGTACTTCCAGTTTTCCCACTGCACCTGCCACTGGAAGAAGCTGAGGGCCACCTGTGCCACTCTCCAGCCGTGGGGAACAGGAATGGGCCGAGACGCAAGGCAGCTGGGGGTGACAAACCCAATTCCTGCAGAAACGTACCCAAAAACATAGCCTGGGGATGGCGGCGAGAGCGAGGAAGTGGCAGCAGACATCTCGGGGAGGAGCTCTGGCTTATTTATTTCTACGTAGATTCATTTATAGAAAATGTTTTTCAGCTCCCGCTGGAGCAGAGGTCCTGAGGGACACGTAGCTTCATTTTTTTGAGTTTGTTAAACTCATTTTTTTCGGTTCACCGCCGCTGAGGGTGTGGGAGGTGGAGGGGTGCTTGGCTTGGCCCCCCCCCGAGCGATGCTGCAGGAAGCCGAGCTCCCAGCCCTGCCGTCTGGCCTTGCTTCAAGCTCTGGCACTGTATTCATCTACCTCTCGTAACCATTTTTTGGGGAAAAAGTGGTGTTTTGGCTGCTGAGCCTGCTGGGCAATAGTGCTGCCCTCGGATGGGACTCTCTGGCTCAGGGGGCTGAGCAGTTTCAGCAGGTGCCTGGGGAGAACTGATGCTATCTGTCTGGTGTTATTAAAACACGGTCTTGACAAGGTTCACAGAGGACTCAATGCAGTAAATAATCCCCAAAACTCAGGAACTGCCCTCAAAGCAGCTGCTTGAGCAGGGGTCAGGCCAGACTCCAGCATCACCCAGCCTGGTGGGTTGGAGCCCACCCATGGGCAGCTGCCCCAGCCCTGTCACTCTGCTCCAGGGCAATTGTATTGCCCCTAGAAGAAGGGTTTTGGAAAGAGGGTTCTTCATGTCCTCCTGGGCGTGATTTAGGCAAGGCCCTACACCACACACTGCCTTCACCTGCACCCGAGAAGGCGAGGGTCTGATTTAATGCTTGTTGTACAGATGAAGAACAGAGGCGAGACACACCGAGATCAAGCTGTGAGACCATTTATGTCCAACCAGGAGACTCTCATTCCTTTCCCCAGCATCTCCTGGTCCTTTTGTCACATTCTACAAACCCAGCGGCTCAGACCACAGGTCCCTCCAGCCCAGTGGTGGCTCCCCAGCAGTAACCCACCCCACGCATGAGCCCCTGCCACCAGGCAAGGTACTGGAGATGCCTACAGCATTCTCCACTAGCGCCCTCCCAGCATTTGAGCATTTTATTCAGTAACCCTCGATGATCTCTCCTCCAAGCCCTCGTCTCGACCACCCTTGGGGACATGCCACCTCCCTGTCCACTCCATGCCCTCAGTGAAGACCCTCTCCTGTGGGTTCTGCTCCTCCCAGTTTCATCGGATGATGCCAGTCCCTGTACTGGAAGAGAGCGCCAAGGCGGTGTCCCAGCTCCAAAAGTTAGTGTTTGGCAAAGCTGGGAGCGACTGAGAGCAGAACAGTTCCAAAGAACAGTTCCAAAGGGAACATCTGGCAGCCCTGGTAACAGGCAGCACCATCCACCCCACCTCTAATTAAACAATCCATGAAAATTATTAGCGTCTTGGAGTCATAAATTAGTCAGTCCAGCAATCACCAGTGAGAAAAAAGGATCTGGAGCGAAAACACCCTCAATATTGTAAGCAAAGGCCACGTGGCCACTGGAACTGGGCTCCTCCCGGGCTGGGGGGAGCGGGGCTCCATCCCTGGCAGCCCCCCCAGTTTGGGGGATTCCCTTCTGCCGTGCGTCAGCCCTGAAACGAAAGGCAAACTTCCTTGTTTATCTTGGCTTCCCCCCCCGGTAATAATTTTTGGAGGTAGACAAGCTTAAGAGGGTCATAAAAAGAAGAAAGGAGTGGGTTTAACACTTCCCAAGCTTCTGAGGAGGTTTTTTTGGGCATGGCCACGGTGCGGGAGGGAGAGCCGGGCCCGGCCAGCGCTGCCCGAGCTGATTCGGGGCAGGGAAGTCGACAGCTGTTTTTGATTTTGAAGTTGTTTCTACAAGAGGAAATTGGGACTAATTCTCCCCAAAGCCATGGCTTTGCACTGCCGCGCTCCTGGGCTGGGGGAGAGGGGGGACGGGGACGGCCGGAGCCGCTCCGAAGCCCGTGGGAGCCAGGGGAGAGGCTACCAGCAGCCCTGGACCCACGCCACGCTCCTCGCCCCGAGGCGGTTTACAGTCCGTGGAAGATTAATCTTTTGTCTCCACTTTGTTCCTCGGAGATGGGGAAAAAATTAAGGTCTGCTGGAAAGGCTGAGGGAGCAGCCCGTGTGCTGGTAACCAGGCTCCGGCTGGCGAAGCGCGGTGGGTAACGCACGCTGACCGAGCCTGGGCACGGGCTAACCACGGGTTTAAGGACTTTTAAGAATTTTCAGCAGCGATTACAGCTTGAAGGATGGGAGAAAACATCATTTCATCCTCTTCGTTTCTGCGGCAACAGGGTTTAGGGTCCCCCCCTGCGCTCCTCGCTCGGGTCAAGTCCATCTTAGTTCAGACGGGAGTTACGAGTGGGTGACAGAGGTGGGAGCCAGCCCTCGGTGCGGGCATTTAACACCATTTTGGGAGTCTCATTTACCCCCCACCTGGGCACATACCTGCAGCCACACACTCCTATGCCCCTTGGGTTGCTCCCAGGAGAGGAGCTGTGAGTTTACAAAAGAGCAAATTCAGGGTTTGAATTTTGAACAGGCCCCAAACAGAGAGGCTAATGCCACACAGGAAGGTGCAAATCTCTCCTGTCAGCATCTCTCACCTTCCTAAAGCAACCCGGGGTTGTGTGCAGTGTCCTGTGTCCTGCCCCTCCAGGGCTGTCACACACAGTGGCATTAATCCATTGAAGGTGGCAGTGCCACTGCCATTTGCTTTCTCCCACAGCATCCCCCCAGTTCCCGTGCAGCAAATCCCCATCCACAGGAGAGAGTTGGAAACGGCTATTTTTTTATTTTTTTTTTTTTCCACGGCAGCTTTGATATTTGCCTTTCCTATGGAGAAAAAAAAAAAATAATACTCCTTGAAATAACAGTTTGAGGCTCTTCTAAATGTTACATGCCAGCTGACCTTTCGGAGCCAGGCTTAGGGGTTTATTTTTAATCCCCCGGCCAGGACTCCCAGCAGCTCCAGGACAATTCTGCTCCCCGAGGGCTGGGTCCAAAGAGCATCGGAACATCAATCCTCACTGCTACTATGCTCAGGTCTGGAGCTCAGGTAGTTCCACCCTTGCTGGGAATATAAACCCTCTGTTCTGTGTCCTGATCCACCAGGATGTAGCTTCTTGAAGCACAAAGTCATCCGTTGAGGGTGGCAGGGAAGAGCCAGCCTTGCTGGAGCACAGGGGACGATGCTGCAGCCCACCTGGGGCTATGGATGCAGGGAGCCAGAGATCCTGGAGTCCCTTGGCTGACACAGGATTTCAGGGAAGGCAGGGGGTCGTGTCTGGGGAAAATGAGGAGAAAAGGTCCGTATGGACAAGGTGTTTCTGTGGGGAGGTGATGCACGCTGTAATCGCCCTATTTTCCAGCTCTGCTCCCACCCCAAATGGCAACAAGGAATAGGATTCCCAGTCTCAGGGAACATCTACAGCAGTATCTATAAAGCACACACAGTGAGGTTGCCTCTGCTTTCATGGCTCTGTCTGTAATTAACCTGGAAATGGGGATTTCCTAAGTGCAATGCCCTGATCAAGGCATTTCTGGAGCGATTGCCCAAGCTCTGCCGGGCAGGATTTGAGTGAGGATCCTGTGGCATTTCTGAACTCCTCGGTGTTTTGCCAGCAGCAGCACACTTAGGAGCTTCTGTTTATGAATCCAGGCCTATATTGGGCAATTATTATTTTTTTTTTTTAAAAGCTGTATTCCGATCCCTTTCAAAGGTAGGAAAATACATTAATATCCATTGAAGGGGGAACACTGTGACACTCCGACGCTCAGATGGATTTTTCCCTGATGCAAAATACCTCCTGGAAAAAAAACCACCCTGCCTTTGTGGCGTGTCATTCCTGGGGGTTTCGCTGGGAATTTAGGAAACAGTGAAAGCAAATAACCCAAGAGGAGGCTCCAAGACAGCACCGAGAGCCCTGCACATACCTGGGGCTGGGCTGGTGGTCGAGGTGGTTATTCAGCCCTCTCGCTATGGGCAAAATTTCACTCCACGTTTCCCTCCAGCAAAAGCAGAAGCCTAAAATGGAAAAATGTCTGGTTTTAACTAGGCAGAACAAATGATTCTGGCTCTCCATGGAGATGAAACGTTCACCAAGGGGAGGGTAAGGCCTGGCCAGCATTCTCTCGGCACCGAACCAGCAAAAAAACCAGAGGGGTTTTGCTCCTCTCTCTTTCACATCTCCAGTTCCTCCTCTCTCCTGACAAGGAGGAATCACAGGGCCAGGAACCAGCCCCCTCCAACAGCAGGTCTCCTCAAGAGCGGACAAACACATCATGGTGGCTTTGAAGCCACAGGAGGTGGCTCCTCCAGCCAGAGGGATGTGATCTGTGGTGTAAAACCAGCCGTGGCACATCCCAAAGGGATGCTCTCCCTTGAGTGTGTGCCATGGGCCTGGGAGGAGGGTGCCCATCCCAGCCCCAAGCAGCCTTTTTGGGAGGTGAAGAGGACAATTCACCAGATCTGTCTCCCTACCATACGATTTCTTTTTTAAGGCTGGTTCCCAGGTCTAGAGGGTGGGAAATGGGGGAATCCGGGGGCTTTGTGACTGCACCGAGTCCTTCCCACAGTTTCCTAGGAGATTGGCTGGCGGCGCTGAGCGATGCTGGAGGTAGGACTGGGAGCTGGTCCCTTGCCCTGCACCATCTCCCCCTTACAAGCCACCGGGACTGCCCTGATCTCAGGCAGCAGCCAAGCTGTACAGGAAAAAAATAAAATTAAAATGAAAATAATTGTTTTAAAATTTAACATTTAAAAAATTTAACATTTAAAAAAAGAGATAAATTTAAAAAATATTAAAAAAATAATTTTAAAAGCACTGTATGAGGACAGGCCCCATGCAGTGGCCAGTGGCCACTGGCTCTCCTCGCAGTGGAGGAACGGACCCGGGATGCTCCAGCTGTGAAGGTCCCACCGCGGCCGTCACATCCCGACCCCGAGGACAAGGTTCACTGGGATGGAAAATAAAACCCGTGCATGGCCCCCAGCTGAGCTTTGCCAGGTGGAGAGCATCCCTCCTTCCTCTGGCCTCCTCGCTGCCTCTAAACCATCAGAAATGTGCCAAAACCGGGACATTTGGTGGCATGTTTTCGGCGGCAGCGTTGGGGAAGTGACCTTTAGCGAGGACGGGAACCCCGGCCCAGCCCGCCCTGCTATTTTTAACCCAGCATCAGGCCGAGCGATGGCGGGTTTCCTTCCTCTTTCTCTTTCGTGAGTGCTGAACAAAGGGAAACCAGATAAACCTCCACAAACCCTCCACTTTGAGGCAGGGAAGCCCACGAGAAGAAAAAAAAAAAAAAAAGAAAAAAGGTAACCCAGCACATTTCTGTCCAGCGTTGGGATGGATGGTTCAGGCTGTGAATTTTTCTGCAAATCAGGAAGATACCACAGTACCTCTACTGATGCCTTTTTAGCAAAAAAAAAAAAAATGCAACCAGGGCAGAAGGGATCGGTTGAACTAGGGGTTCAAGCTGGAAGGAACAAGGGAAAATGAAAAGCAGCAGCATTTTTTTTTTTTCCCCAAAAGTCCCAGGATCTTGTTCCAACACTTCCTAAATAACAAAAATGGGAATTTTTCCATTTAAAGCGGCACAGGCTTAGCTTTGTTTAGGATGGGTGCGAATTAAAAAAAAATAATTAAAATTAAAGGTTTTGTTTATCGTAGCTCCCCTTCCCAGAATTTTTACTTTACTTTTTGTCTTGAAAGGAGAAGCTCAGCCGCCACCACCCCAATTTGATACCTGCACCAAGACAATGTCTCAAATACCTCCTGAAAATTTGCCATGAGTTATCAACACACACCTACAGCTCCAGGACACCTGTATTCTTTTGGGTGCCTCAATACCCCAAAACACGGGGACCTCATCTCTGCCTGCAGGGTGGGCAAGAAAGGACTAAGATTCCCATTTTCTTTCCTTGGAAAACACAAAAATGTTTTGCATCAAAAAGCTTTAGAGAATTGGCTGTCAGTTGATGGTGTAATGACTAGATTTGCAGCTTCTGAGAGTGTCTGTGTTTTGCAGGTAGTCTGCAAAAAAAGTGGAAACATTATGTGGCGTGAGATATATATGTATTTAGCTATATATAGCTCGCAAATATATCGAGCGCTACCTACGCGCAACATAAAAGAAATTGTTTGCCAAATACTTAACACGCTGCTGTCGGTTTCTCTGATTCTCTTCCCTGGGAAAAAAAATAAATATATATATCCTACATTAATCAGAGAGCAAATATATAGCACGACAGAAACAGCTTTTGACTCCGCAAAGGCAGAACGTGTGCGATTGCTCAGTTCGTTTCGGTTTGGATGCGGAGCCCAGAAGCGCTGACGGCTGCTCACGCCGAAGGCGATGGCCTTTGCAGGAGATGTAAAGCTTTCCTTTTTCCCCCCTCTCCATTTTTTGCCTGTTTTGTGGGGTTTTTTTCCAGTTTGAGGAATTGGTGCTGGTTTCCTGGCTCATAAATCACGTCTGAGCATCCCTGCAAATCGAGTTGTTTGTTGTTCTTACTTTCTTGTAGGGCTTGGGCCAAGTGGGTTCAGGCTATGTCCACGACCAGAAACCAGAGGCTAAGGAGGTAAAAATAAAGAAAACAACCCCAAAACCCCAATCCTTTGAATTTCTCCACCTTTGCATGGCTCTGGGGACCAGGGCTTCAGGAGCAAATATATCTGAGATGTACAGTAACGTCATGAGCAATGGCTCTCGTGTTCCTCAGGCTGGGATGGCCCGGGAGAGCTCAGAGGGACTCACCAGCTTTCTGCAATGCAAGCCATGTCTCGACCATGTTTGTGGGGGTCCAGCCTGGGCCCCCAACCAGGGCCACCATCGGTGGGCATCACTTCTGCTGGCAGCTGCTCAGGCTGGTGCTCACCATCCCACAGCCTCCCTGCACAGCCCAAACCTTGTGCAAAGCCGGTGGGGGCTTCACCAAGGGGAAACACCACATCTTGTCCTCCTCAAACCACGGGCTAATTCTGCCTGCTTTTATTTTTGTTATCTATATATTTTTTTAATGAAGGTGCGGATTGCTCACCTGAGCGCAGAGGCCCCATCCCAGCGGGATGCCTCCATCCCTGGGCTTTCCCAAAAAAAACATTTTCCATTTGCAGGCAATTCCCTGCCCTGGCAGGTGGCTCTCCTGGGATCTCCACGTCCCCCTGGATGATCAAGGGGCTGCAAAGCAAATTAGCTGCCGAGATATCCTCCCAGTCCCTGTCTCGTTGGGCTCTGGGATGCTGGTGGGATGGAGCCAGGCTTCCCTCACCGGCACCGGCGCGGCGGAGGCTGCCCTCGGCGTGGCGTCACTGCGGTCGGGATGTTGGGAACAACCTTGCCACAAAAATCGAAGCCGGGAATCCGAAAATAAAAATATCACACATGATTTCAGGCTTGCTGAAAGCATGATTGACTGTTTAATTCTACCCACACACACACACACACACTCCTGTTCCTCCTAACCCGGGTGACTCAGCCCTGGCACAGCCGCGGAGGCTTCTCCTGGCTCCTGCCCTCGCCGCGAGAGCGAAAAACCTACCCTCTCGTAAACGCCGGCAGCGATAATCAAGGCCAGGGTTTGCAGGGCTGATAGACTACTGCCAATTAAAACAGAGCCGGCGGCGTTCTCCCACGCTCAGTCCGGGCGGCAAAAGCACCCGCCGCTGAGAAAACCATCTCCATCGCTCCTGCCGAAGCCCAAACCACCAGGTCCAAGAGGGCTGAGGATGTCGAGAAGCTCTGCTGATGGATGTGGGAACACGGGGCAAAGGCTCTGCCTGCAGGACCTGGTGGGATGGGAAAGCCAAACCTTAGGATGCTTAAAGTGTCACCTGGCCAGAGCTCTGTGGCCGTGGGACGGTTTCTGCTGCCAGCGATGGCCATGGGAAACGCTCCCCATCAGCCCAGGTCTGCGCTGGGCTCGGTGCTCGGCAGGACCAGCCACGGGGAGGAAAAACAAACCCCAAATCTCAAGGGAAAAAGATGAGACCTGTGGGATAACTCATCTCCCAGAGCCACTGCCTTTATTCCTGTGCGAAGCCGCAAAGAGGAAAAGCAAGTCAAAGTGAAAGGGATCCGTCCTACACTGAGGAACGAGAAAATTACTGTGAAAGGGAAACGGGCTCCTTTGGGGCCGGCTTGATGCAGGGCTGCCTGCTCATGGGGCCATCAGGGATGGGATGGTTTTGGCTTGCTTTGATTATTTTTAGCATCCGTAAGTCTTCATCATTTGCTAAGCAAAAGTAGCCCTCTACGGGTAGGGAAATACACGCTCCACGGGCCCCACTTCCCTTCCCGGCAGCGAGGAGCCATCACAGATTTTAAAGTTCACCTTTTGCCAGTGGCATCACAGAATCACAGAATCTCCATGGTTGGAAGGGACCTCTGAGATCATCGAGTCCAACCACATAAAAAAAAACAAACAAAAGAAACCAAACAAAAAAAAACCTCACAAAAAAGCACCCACCAAGCAAACTCCACACCAAAAACAACAACACACACAACACCCCCACCACATCACACCCGCCCACAAACCAATAATCTTGGGCACTAGAGCACGCCCTGAAGTGCCATGTCTACATGCTTCTTAAATACCTCCAGGGATGGTGACTCCACCACCTCCCTGGGCAGGCAGTTCCAGTGCCTGACCACCCTCTCAGGAAAGTAATTCTTCCTAATATCTAATCTAACCCTCCCCTGCTGCAACTTCAGACCACTTCCTCTGCTCCTGTCATTATTCTCTTGGGAGAAGAAGCCAACCCCCACCTCTCTACACCCTCCTTTCAGGTAGTTGTAGAGGGCAATGAGGTCTCCCCTCAGCCTCCTCTTCTCCAAACTGAACATGCCCAGTTCCCTCAGCCTCTCCTCGTGTGACTTGTTCTCCAGACCCCTCACCAGCTTGATGGCTCTCCTCTGGACATGCTCCAGCAGCTCAATATCCTTTCTGTAGTGAGGGGCCCAGAACTGAAGACAGCACTCGAGGTGAGGCCTCACCAGTGCCGAGTACAGAGGCACGATGACTTCCCTAGTCCTGCTGGCCACGCTATTCCTGGTACAAGCCAGGATGCTGTTGGCCTCTGTCTCTGCCACCGAGTACAAATGCCAGGGATTAAACAGGGCCGGGCCCATCCTCATCCCTCTGCTGTTTCATTTGCACCTCCCAGCTGTGATTTTGCTATTCTCTTTCTCCTCCCCTGCTGTCCCCAGGGCTGGGCAGAAGGATGTGCTCTGCCCACAGCCACCATCAAATTCCCCCACGTTGGGCCTGTCCCCTCTGCGGTGGCCGGCGATGTGGGATGCACACCAGCACACAGCAGCCCCCGTGGCATTTTGGGGCTGTGCCATGTCCCCTCTGGGGGGAGTGAGGGGTTTCAC
>JAHREE010122160.1:0-13198 GCA_033628505.1 Tringa tobata | reverse complement strand
CCCAAATATAAAGGCAAGAGAGACTTCCTGGTGAGAATTAAGATAATTTTGACATGGATCTAATTGTAATCCTTGACCAAAAAATGTCCTATCAACTGAGCTCACTGCTTCTTGTTACTGTTATCTGCTTTCCTCATCTCTCCACCACTCTTCACCCTCAATCCTCCTTGAGAAAGCAATGTCACTGTCATTTTCCAAGCATTTTCAAACTCATCAGACACAAGCACTTTGGCTTATGAGAATGAAATGGGGGAGAAGAAAGAAGCTGCAGAGTTTCAGAGCAACCTCCCAGCACATCCTCGTGGTCACCATTATTTTTCCTGCCCATTCCGATCAGACACGAGGACAGCAAGGCCAACTACCTTAATTACATTTCAAAAGGTTCTTCATTCACTCAGTCAGCACCAGACTATTTATTATAAGTTTTTTTTGCATCTTGGAGATGATCGAGGTAGTAATTGAGATTCAATCTCATCTTCCTCTGGAAGCCTTAAAAGTGTTAGTGCTATATTTGAATCCACGAGGGCTTTGCAGCCTCGATACTTTCTCTCCCTTTAACAGTCCCTGATAAATTTCCCAACTGAATCACATTTGGGTACAGAAGGTTCTGCCTCTCTGTCCTTAGTGAGCTTTGTACCTAAACTTGCTTCTACTCTCAAAACGTTCAATATTCAGTTAGCTTTCATAGGTTGATTAATGGATTTCAACTTGAATTTTATGAAATAAAAAAGCTTTGTGAATTCTGGGGAAGAAAAAAAAAAATCAAAACCTAAGGCTTCACAGAATCACGAATGATACGGGGTTGGATTGGGCTCCTCAATGTCCTTCGTGTCAGAAGGGACCCAAAACTGGACCTCCCAGAGGTGGGGCCTCACCAGTGCCCAGTCCAGGGCGACGGTCACTTCCCCAGTCCTACTCACCCCACTCGTCCTCACCAATACATGTGTTTTTACACACACACACACACAAATATCTATACTTATTTCTGTGTGCATATACACCATATAATATAGACATATACGTGTCTGCAACCTCCTGTGGCTTTTTCCAGTGAGATGAGGCTGCTGGAATGGGTCCCGACGGCGCCGCCCAGCAGTAAGATCCCTGCAGAGAAGGCTGCTTTCTAACCATCAAGAAGTTTCCCTAATTGGATTTGCTCACATATGCTGTGCCTGATAAGCAGAAGGTTAATAAGGAAGAAAGTTGATGTTCTTAGTTGCCAAAATCCTTTTTTTAGTCAAATAATTTTGAGGAGAAATATCCCTAATGGCATAATTTTATTCCTGGTCTTAATGTAGAGAAAGGATTAGTGTATTTTGAACACTTAGCCCTTCTGTCAGCAGCGTGGTATAAATGCAGTAATTCCAGTTGGTTCCCATCAGCTGAGGATTTTTTAAGACTCCCAACCTCTTCCTCTCTATAAAGTGCATCCCTCAGTTTCTAGGTATTTCTATGTACATTTCTATGTATTGTACAAGGGGGAAATAAATAGCAATAAACAGCAGTTTAAAACATTTTTCTTTTTACAATAATGCTTCCACCTAGGATCTCAAAGCACTTGACATCAGCAACGTGCTCTACAAGATGATGTATTTCCTTCTATCAGAGCAAAGATGTCAAGTGAACATCCTAATGTCATCACCATTCAGGAGGAAGGATTTTTTTCCTCCTCAGACCTTCTGTATCAAGAACTGTTCAGGGGTCTGGAGCACAAGTCTGGTGAAGAGCAGCTGAGGGAGCTGGGGGTGTTGAGCCTGGAGAAAAGGAGGCTGAGGGGAGACCTTCTGGCTCTCTCCAACTCCCTGAAAGGAGGGTGTAGCCAGGGGGGGTTGGTCTCTCCTCCCAAGGAACAGGCCATGGGACAAGAGGAAACAGCCTCAAGTTGTGCCAGGGGAGGTTTAGGATGGCTATCAGGGAACAATTTCTTCCCCAAAAGGGTTGTGAAGCCTTGGCAGAGGCTGCCCAGGGCAGTGGTGGAGTCCCCATCCCTGGAGGTATTTAAAAGCCAAGCAGACAAGGTGCTGAGGGGTGAACCAATGACCAGTCACTAATCTAAAATTCACCTTTACGTTAGTATTTAATATCCAGCAGTAGGTCATTTTATTTTTTACATAAATATGTTTCATTGTACATAGTCAAAATATGGACTTGTATCTAAAATAATGTGACACGAATTAAAAATCCTGTATGAGAATTACACACATGCAGAAATGTGTATAGATATTTGTGTGTGTGTGTGTGTATAAAAACACATGGTGAGCGTTCAGGACTTTTTTTCCCCTCCCTCATCTGAAAGATTGAGCCACACAAAGTCCCTTTGAAAATTCAACCCTGCAATCTCCTTCCTGATTAAACTCTAAAAAAAAACAAACTCCAACCCTCATCTCTCGCCATTAGTTTCAACTCATTTGCCAAATTGTGCCTTTCCTACTGCTCCAGCCCATAAATCCCCAACGGATCAGTGGCACCGGAGGCATGAAACAGTTTTCACTGCAACACTCCGGCAGCAATATGGAAAGGACGGGAGGATCAGGGTCCAGATGGAAAAGCCAACCACAAAACCTGTTCCCCAACGCAAAGCCAACAAAAACGTCTCCCTAATTCTCATTCTCCGAGGAGAGCAGCCCAACTCCAGGAATAAATTCTTGCCCACCAGACAGACAAAAATCAACAGGCGGGAGAAAGAGCCAAGCTGCTAAATGCAGCCAAGCTCTGTGAAAACAGGGTTATTCGAGGGGCCACGCTCCTTTAGCTGCCACCGTGAGAAAGTTTTGCTGCCAAAATACCCTATATTCAGCCCGTGGATCTCTGAGAGCAAACGTGACGTGTGCCAGGTACCGCTGGAAGGAGCTCTTCAGGCCTCTCCCTCCTCCCCTTCTCTTTCTACAAGACAGGGAAATGAACCCTGACATATTCTGGGCATGAAATCCGCAGACTAACAATAAGATTCCCTGAAATACAGACTGTCGAGACAGAGCACCAATCTCAAGGTCTTTTAAAGCTTATTCAGGGCTGACAAATAAAACGAATCAGAGACTACAATTCCCCGCATTAAATGAAGCAAGTTATCTACTTCTCTCCTCAGTCTTAAGGCTCCCCTGGCAATCAGTCTTTGCTGAAACTCACAGGATCCGAAAGCCAATTTTTTCTTCCTCTATTGCATCAATTTAACCCCAGAATAATACTAGCACTATTTTTACTCCCTAATATCAGCCACTCATTTTTTTTCCTTCCAACAGCCTCTCCCCAAAGCCAGAAGGAACAGTAAGTGTATAGGACCCTGGTGACTGGAGACAGCTCTAGATTCAACAGTATGTGGTAGTTCTAACTTAAAATTTAGTTTGATGGTGTGCAACTAGAAGAGATGAGGCTTGTCCCAGCAGCTCATCAGATCAGTCTCTGGGGAAAAGAAACAGAATCACAGAGTCACAGAATCTTCACAGCTGGAAGGGACCTTTGAGATCATCGAGTCCAACCACACAAAAAAAACCCCAGACCAAAACAAACAACCAAAAAAACCAACCATAACAGACACAACCCAACTATCTCAGGCACTAGAGCATGCCCTGAAGTGCCATGTCTACATGTTTCTTAAATACCTCCAGGGATGGCGACTCCACCACCTCCCTGGGCAGGCTGTTCCAGTGCCTGACCACCCTCTCAGTAATTTTTCCCAGTGTCTAATCTAAACGTCCCCTGCCCCAACTTCAGACCATTTCCTCTGCTCCTGTCATTATTCCCTTGGGAGAAGAGGCCAACACCTAGCCCTTTTCAATGTCCTTTCAGGTAGTTGTAGAGGGCAATGAGGTCTCCCCTCAGCCTCCTCTTCTCCAAACTAAACATGCCCAGTTCCCTCAGCCTCTCCTCATAGGACTTGTTCTCCAGACCCCTCACCAGCTTGGTGGCTCTCCTCTGGACATGCTCCAGCAGCTCAATGTCCTTCCTGTAGTGAGGAGCCCAGAACTGAACACACCTCTCAAGGTGAGACCTCCCCAGTGCCCAGTCCAGAGGCACCATCACTTCCCTACTCCTGCTGGCCACGCTACACCTGATACAGGCCAGGATGCTGTTGGCCTTCTTGGCCACCTGAGCACACTGCTGGCTCACATTAAGCCTACTCTCCACCAACACCCCCAGGTCCTTTTCTGCTGGGCAGCTTTCCAGCCACTCTTCTCCACACCAGAGAAGTCATAAAATGAAAGCCTGCCATGTCCAGGTTTCAGTTCACATGTACACGGGCTGCAAATCCACTGTATTTCTCTGCAGTGGCTACTTGGAGATCCACCTCCGAGCCCCTAAACTGAGCCAAGGGCTACTCTCTTCCACCTCAGTCCCCAGAGGTGAACTGAGGTGCTGTCTTCTGAGCTGTCCCCTTTCATGTCACAGGGGAATGGCAAAAAAAAGAAAGCCTGCCAGCAGTATGTTCCTCTCGATTTCTTTGTTGGCAGAAGATGCTGGTACTGAAATTCAGGCTGTTTGAAGTGTGGGTGCAACTCACCTTCTGGTGTCACGCTACAAAGCCAGGCATTCTGGGTTTGTAGGAGAGCTACAGCGAGCACCGAGCTGAAGACAGTGCCCTTTCCTCTCATCAGCGCTGTCTTCCAGCAGAAAAGGATGAAAAAGAAGCTGAAAGTAGCACATGAGGTCAAAAGTACCCCGGCTTCCCACCGGCAGCTAGCACACGAGCAATAAGGCTGAAGAGGTGAAAAAGTCTTAGCCATTACTGTCCCTGAGCAGGACAAGAAATTAAGCTTCTTTCATATCCTTAAGAGGGCAAACACTGATTGTGAAACCTCGTGGTCAGCACCCCTTGGAGAACCAACCGTTTGGGCCAACACAAATTAGCACCAAGGTTAGCACTAGTGCGGTGAGTGGGACTGGGGCAGTGACTATCCCCCTGGACTGGGCACTGGGGAGGCCCCACCTCAAGGGCTGGGTCCAGTTTTGGGCCCCTCATTCCAGGAAAGACACTGAGGGGCTGGAGTGTGTCCAGAGAAGGGCAACGGAGCTGGTGAGGGGTCTGGAGACCAAGTCTGGTGAGGAGCAGCTGAGGGAGCTGGGGGTGTTGAGCCTGGAGAAAAGGAGGCTGAGGGGAGACCTTCTGGCTCTCTCCAACTCCCTGAAAGGAGGGTGTAGCCAGGGGGGGTCAGTCTCTTCTCCCAAGGAACAGGCCATGGGACAAGAGGAGATGGCCTCAAGTTGTGCCAGGGGAGGCTTAGGATGGAGATTGGGAACAATTTCCTTATGGAAAGGGTTGTGAAGCCTTGGCAGAGGCTGCCCAGGGCAGTGGTGGAGTCACCATCCCTGGAGGGATTTAAAAGCCAGGCAGATGTGGAGCTGAGGGATAAACCAATGACTGGTCACTAATCTAAAATTCACCTTAGTTTTACCTTACTAATCTTAGTTTTTACATAAATATGTTTCATTGTACATAGTCAAAATAAGGACTTTGTATCTAAAATAATTTGACACTTGAATTAAAAACCCTGTACGAGAATTAACTTGGACAGTAATTGTTCTGCAGACTCAGAATATATTCCGGATGGAAGTTATCAGTTAAGGAAAGGTCAAAATTTGCATTCAGCTGATTAAAGAAAGCTTTTATATGGGTTATGGGAAGGGCATCCCTTCTGCAGTTGCACCCGTCCCCTTCCCCATTTCACCAGGGAAGAATTTATTGACAAGCTAGTAAAATAAATTCAGACCATTCAACAGAGAAGCTGCAAAGAAAACAGAGAACTAGATAACTAGTGGTATCAAAAGGCTTCTCCTTTGAGAATTGTTTCAACCACTACTTATTAAACTAAGAAAAATGAGTTTTGAATATTTTGCAGTATAGAATAGCTTTGAAGTTTCTGAACATCCCAGTCCACGCCTGCAACACAAGGATCAAAACTCTGAAGAAAAATCCATTTTTAGTTCTCTATGAATAACCACTCGTGTCTTTTGTTTTGATACTTCACACAGAGAATGAAGCCACTGAAAATCTGCCCCTTTGTCCAATTCTGACAAGACTTCACCCTCTACGAGCTCCCCACCCGGATTATGTAAGGGCCCCAAGTTTTTTAGATATTATTACTGTTTATTGCTGTTAGTGAGGAATAAAAATCGTCTCTTGGAACATCAAACCTTCCATTTAATACAGAAGGAACCAGCCCCCAGGTTCCCACCACCACTTTTTATTAGCAAACCTATTTTCTCACAGAAGTAGTCTTACAGCATGTAACCTGGCAATTAAAATCAGAAGCATAATTTATCTAGACCTCTGTTATACAACTAAGAATTTGCTCTAGAGAGCGTGCAAGTGAGGCTACAGCTACAGAAATGGCTTTATGCTCTGACAATCTCATTAGTACAATCCCTGAACGGCTTCGGCATAAAATACAAAAAGGCACCGTTCGCTCCTTCATAATGTATTAAAGGGAGCTACCATCCTTCCTGATGAAGGCTGTGGTAGCTTTACGAAGCCCATTTTTTATTAAAACGACAGTATCTTATGCCAAAATGGATTCCAGGCATCCTAGATGAGATTTTCCTAGTTATATCCCAAAACATCAGGGTTCCAGCTGGCCCTGGAAGCCACAAAGTACCTTAAAGGTTTGGACAGGGACTTCTGGAAAGGTGTCAGCAGGTCCCTCAAGGAAAGAGGGAGTACAGGGCTTCATCATCATCATCATTCCTCTCAGCGAGGCAAGTGCTCTCAAGTGCACACTCCCCAGTCTAAGTAAACATTAAGGATTCCCACACAGAATCCAAGCCTTAATTACAAGTCTCTGTGTTGTGGCAGGATAATTGGTGGAGCCTGGAATGGAACACTTTTGTGCTTGCTAATGCGCTCGGACGCAGTGCTAAGTTAACACGTCTAATTATTCCATTATATAGGGAATAATTTTGCTACTAATGTACAAAGTCAAGGGACATTTTAATAATACACCCTTTAGTCCTGTCTGTAACGTACAAAGTCGTGTATAACCCCATTTTAGCAACTCCTGATACATTTCTGCACAATCTATTTGTGTTACTATACATATGCAAAATATTTATGTGATTATATACATACATATATGTGTGTCTGTGTGTTTGCTCTGTGGAGACACCCAAGAATTAATGTCTTCTACATCTTTCACTCCTGCTTTTCCTCCTACCAGAAGACCAGCTGCCAAATGCTTTAGCAAGTCACAACTCCATATGAGAAATTACAAGATCAATGAAAAACCAGTATCCCATTAAAGCACTGAGTCAGTGGAGATGCACAGCTCCAGCTCCCCATTCATGACCTGCTGGTAAAGCATATTTGCTTGCATAACTAATAAACTCAAACAAAATCTCTTTGATGTAAACACCAGATCAGTTCCGCGGTGTTTGCTACTTCCACCAGTTCACTGTTTGCCAAGTGATTTATCTTCATTATCATTAACACAACTGCTAAAACCTCAGCGAGCAGGTCAGAATTTAAAGAGCTGCCACTCATCTCACAACATGAAATCAAATTTTGTTGCAGTTGCATCAGCTCAAAAGACATTTCACTGCTTTCTAGGGTTCAAAAGCAACTCGTCATCTACCAGAAATAAATAGTTTATGCTGTCCAAGAACGTTTTCTCACATTTTCAGTGCCTTCCAGTAGAGTGGGAACACCGGTTTACAGAACTACAGAATGATCTGGGGTTGGAAGGGACCTCTGAAGACCACCTAGTCCAACCCCCTGCCAGAGCAGGTCCACCCAGAGCAGGTTGCACAAGAACGTATCCAGGAAGGGTTTGAATGTCTCCAGAGAAGGAGACTCCACCGCCTCCCTGGGCAGCCTCTTCCAGGGCTCTGCCACCCTCACAAGAAAGAAGTTCCTCCTCATGTTGAGATGGAACTTCCTATGTTCAAGTTTGTGCCCATTTCCTCTTGTCCTGTCACTGGGCACCGCTGGTGCGGTGATGGGATGGAGCTGTAAGGAGCAAGCAGCTATGAAGATCTCCCTCAGTAATTATTCAGCTCCTTGTGGTTGTGACATGTGGTGACACTGTCTCACTGTACAGTGGAAGCATTTTAAGCCACCACATCGCTCCTTGCCTGGTTTTGCCCGCATTCACTCACTGAATCGGTATCAGGAACAGTCCTCACACCTGTGTTTCCCCAATTCTGGGGCTCATGCCTTAATCCCTTCAAACTAAACACCAAATGTGGATTATGAAGAATCCTGTACCAAACAAAGCTTCTTCAATAATTCCTCTTTTCTATGGGGAAAGAAGTTCTGAGTCATTTGCTGCAAGGTCCTCAGCCAACAGGTCAACCCCGAGATGTTGCGTGTGGTCTACCAATGTCCCTCTGACACCCCCTGCAAAGGCTTCCCGGTGCCCAGGGAAGTCCAATTTCCACAGCAGTGTGCTAACAACAGAGGGAGACTCAAAGCTGGATGCAGCCAACACTCACCTGTTTTACGTTGTATCCTGCTTTTGCACTAGTTTCAATGAACATTACATTCAGCTCTTTGGCTTTTCTTTCTCCTTCCTCAATGGACACTTGTCTAGGGAAGATAACACAGAATTAGGAAAAAAGATAGACAAACTACCTTGAAAATTAAGATTTTCATCTTCAACCCAAGGAGGTGACAGTTTCATTAGAGTTCTGAAAGCATTTAATGTTTTTTTCCCTGCATATAAGTGGCTCACATGTGCATAAACAGTTCTTAACAGGACGTTATAAATCTGAAGTAAAGGTCTATGAGTGAAGTTATTCTGAGGAAAGAGGGATTTCAATCAAATCCAGAATACTTCCCTGTTGTGCTTCTGTTTTACCTTTGTGACTTTTTACTCATTTGTGTTAAGAACACCATAAGCCCAGAATAAGCATCCACACAACGTAGCAAAACCTGAAGATGCACAGCTTCTAATAAAAATAATTAAGTTTGGCAACTTATGAAAACCTCTGAAGGGTTTTCAAAGGGAAGATCACTTGCAGCTATCATTTTTATCTGAGCAAATCTATTAAGCGTGAATATTTGTAGTGACTTTAGCTCATTCAGTCACTGATGCAGGTTGGAGTTGACGCTCTGTTCTCTCACAAAATCACAGAATGATCTGGGGTTGGAAGGGACCTCTGGAGATCATCCAGTCCAACCCTCTGCCAAAGCAGGTCCACCCAGAGCAGGTCCCACAGGAACGTGTCCAGGCAGGTTCTGAGTGTCTCCAGAGAAGGAGACTCCACCACCTCTCTGGGCAGCCTCTGCCAGGGCTCTGCCACCATGAGATCAGATGCCTCTCTGACATCTGAACAAGTTGACAACAGTTTCTCAACACACTCACAGCACTGTGCTGGAAACTTGTGCTTAACCAAATGAAATGAGTTTTAAAATTGAGATTTCTCTAGACACAGCCACCTCCTGCATCGTTAAAACAAGCTTTAGCCTTCTGGGAAAAAAAAATAAATACAAGTGTTCTTTTTAAAACAGTTTTCTATTAGAAAACAGCAAATGAAAAGCATTTTGAAAGACATTGGTCCTCCATACCTCTTATCTGCTAGGTCTGTTTTATTTCCCACCAGCATAATGATGACATCGCTGCCCCTTTCCGTTCTGACATCATCAATCCATTTTGTTGTTTGCTGGAAGGAGTTTACATCTACCAGAGAAGAGCGGAGAGGATTATCACCGCGGGTATTCTTCACAGGACACCAGTAAATACATCTCTATGTCTTAAATAAAAGCTTCATATTCTCTGGAATTGGCATAACAGGGCGATGAAGAATCAGCAAGTGAAACCCTAAGTCCCCCACACTGAAGTACATGAAAAATTTGGCATTAACTTAAAAAAAACCAACTTAATTACAGATGAATTCAAAGCCAGAGAGTGAACTGAGATGATCTATAATTTGGTTTTGACAGCACCTAAAATGAGAAGTCTTATCACTGTGTTTTAAACCAGTGTCCCTTTTTTTTTTAGTTCAATATAAAATATTTTATATAGAGAACAGGGATTAATGTGATATTGCATTCTAGGCTGCTCACGGCTTGTGCATCTACAGCAAGAGGTTCCTACATTTCGTTGCTTCTCAAAAGTACTTAAAACCAGCTACACACTTTGTAGAGCTTAATTAATTTCTACTTGCTAGGGTTTAGGATAGGAAATATCAGGGTTACCCAACATATTTGCAACTCCTGTATCACTGATTGACGAGTTCAAAATAGTTTCCAAATCATTTGCATAGAACCAAAAATCCAAATTTAACCTACCCCCAGCCATTTTTTTCTTAATGATACGTCCCTAAAAGCTGCAAGGTTAAGAATTTTGGGAAGTTTTCCTGTTCTAATGAGACACTACATCGTTTGAGAAGTTGCATCCCGTGAGGAAAACCTACACAAAAAGCATTTGAGCTGCCAATGTAGTAAAAAAAGAGGGGAGGGGGGGATTCTGCAGCAGTTCTTGATGAGTATTGATTTATTTTTTTTTAATGGCTTCTACTGCATAGTAATATATCGTATGCCAGACAGCCAAGACTCGATCGTTTGCCAGCGTCTTAATTCTTCTCTTTCCTACTTGGTAATAATGAATTTGCTAGGTCAGTAAAAAAAATTTCAAAGTTCACAGGTAACCTGTAATTTTAGCTCAAATGAAAGTGCTATTTTTAACAATTAAAGCTTTTCTAGGTAAATCCCATATTCCTGCAGTTATCTTCTAGTGTTTATAAATCAAAGGAAGGAATGCTTTTGCGTTTGTATAGAATGAGGCCATTGCTCTCAGTCAATTCTGCTTTAGAACTAAAACTGTCTGAAGATTTTAGTTCTCCTAAAACAACATTTCTGTTCTTTGTAAGTACGGAAAACTAGTAAGTTAGGGGGCTCTGGACTGAGGGGAGGGTCAGAAGGAGAAGGGGTGAAAAAGCACTAATATTTTAGTTCACAAAAATGTACATACCTTAGTAAGAAATGGAAAGAGCAATTGTTAAAGGATAAGGGCTCAGTAGTAAGTTTTACATATTGCAAAATGTGAAAAGTGAGTGATTCAAATGAAAATGTGATGTTAATGCATTTTTTCCCCCCAGCCCATGCCCAGATATTTTATTGGGGGGGAGGGTGGGGAGGACAAATGGAGTGAAGCAAGCTCCGGCTATCAGTGCAAAGTCTCTAATTTAAGAATTCCGGTATCTATGAACATGATTCAGGTGTTTGAGACCAAAAAGCCATAGGTGATATTACCATCAAAAAAGCAAATGAAAGAGGGGAAAAGTGCAACGAGACCAGCCAGGACTCAAGGCTTCGGGGAGGATGCAAGAGGGAAGGGTTACGAAACGATGTCGTTTGTAAAACAGATTCTACATTACAAGGGCAGCAATCGGGTAGTTTAAAACTTGACAACAATATAAAAGAAAAGGTGGGGTTTTTATTCATGCCAGGACGAAGAACAAGCAGATGAGTGCGATAGGACATGCAAAGCTAGGCTAAAGGATGAAAGGGGCAGAGTATTAGAAATGCAGAATTCCCCCCACTCACTTGTGATATCATAAACAACAACTGCAACAGTGGAGTCACGAATGTAGCTAGGAATCAAGCTCCTGAACCGTTCTTGACCTGCTGTGTCCCATAATTGCAACCGTACCTAACAAAATCAGTCAAACAAGCAAGAAAAATAAGAAAAAAAGGTCAAACCCAGTGCAATATACCTACTTGTGATATCGTAAACTACTACAGCAGCGGCAGAGTCACGGATGTAACTGGGAATGAGGCTACGGAAACGTTCCTGACCCGCAGTATCCCACAGCTGCAACCTGATCTGTGGGTGGGAGAAAATTAAAAAAGCCAAACTGCCACTAAAAATAAAAGAGTAAAGAAATTTTATATATATTTTTTTTTTTAAAAAAAAAAGCTAAATAAAAAAGTATAAAACTCATGCAGGAGATGACTGGGGACTGGGAGCAGCAGCGCACTGTCTCCTCCTCTGCAGCGATCTCGCCCAAACACTGGCAGTAGCCAAACTGGTATTTGTGCACCTCATCTTGGGCTTTCCACTGGTTTTGCTTTTTCAAAAAAACACTTCCCGGCCAAAAGAGGGAGAAACAGAACGGCCTGGCTTTCAAACCGAGAGGACCGACAAGGGAAACGTTCACCTGCAGTTCTGCCTACACAAGGTTTTCATGCTCTGCTGCTAATCCTTTCCTTGGGACTCACAGGTGTCACCTCCAGCAGCCTGGAGGACGGGTGGTGGTGGAAGAATCTGACCACACATCATAATTCTAAAGGAAGAGCCTTCGGCTGCTGTCAGAGCCCCGGAAAAGCTACTAAAGGGTATTTTTCAAGGAGTATAAAATACTAGTTGTTATCTATATTTAAAGCCTTAGCCACACTGCAGAGTAACATGCGCACAGCTGAGGTTGAACGTCTCTTACCATCAAGGTTCTGAAAGAAAAAGCAAGATAAACTAAAAGCAACACATACGGCAAGATGCACGAGGGCCACTTCTGCTTTGGGAAGAACATCCCATCGCTCCAGCATTTTCAGTGCAATCACATTTATTGTGGGTTTCTACAATACCAAAAGCTTATGCAGCACTGCACAATTTGCCTCTGCAAATAGCTCAGCGACTGAATTTCTTAATTAAGAATCTGAGCTCATTTTAAACCACAGAGCTGCTTCCACAGAGGAGTGATTTCATTTCAGGGACTGGAGCTGCAACAAGCTAAGAAAACAAGTATCATTTGTGGATTATTACTGAAGGCAACCTGCTTTTCAAACAAGTAATATTAAGAATTATTGAGCTAGCTATTAACTGGCAGCTTTTGACAATTTGTATTTTACCCTTCTGTCTCGTGACAAGAAAAAATGAAGGGGTTATAGCGTGGTTCCCTTCTCCAAATTCCCACCATCAAACTCTCTGTATCATCTCTTCTCCTTCAAGGAGGATGACACCACAGCAACCTTCTGCCGCTTGTAAAATGGCACTCATGAGCCCTCCGGAGAGGAACCAAATGGTGATTTCCCCAAACAGAGAAAGGAGCTGTTTCCACGGCACTTGTCAGTCTGGAAGCAGCTGGTAGATGAAGGCTCAGCCTGTACTTCCAAGTGATCTCAGAACCGGGGGCTGCACAATGACAGCAGATGCCGATCCTCAGTCCTACTGTACATAGAGAAGCGCAACAAAAGTCTTACTCACTGTTCGATCCTCCAAATACATGGTTTTCGATAAGAAGTCAATGCCAATCGTTGCCTGGAAAAAAA